>JBBIGA010000040.1:5003930-5021617 GCA_037576975.1 Alestes dentex
GAACTACCTCAGAAAAAAGAACAAGATGGTAAACTGGAAAACATGGAGTGGCCAGAAGTCTCCAGACTTAAACCCCAACTTGCTACTTTAGGATGAACTGGACAGAAGAGTGAAAACAGAACAGAGAAAATGTACATATGTCAGTTGTAAAGGCACAGTCTCAAAAACAGTCTTTAAATTCTAAGAGGTAAAGAGAGGTTGGGAAGTGATCAAATAAATGTGACTGTTTTTGCCAGAAATATTCAAGGGAAAAAAAAAGGTTATACAATAAAAAGGATATATCCCCTTAAACAAAACAGACCCTTATCACTTAGCTTCAGAATGGCTGAGATGGGGGTTTCTGAGCCAGCTCCAGATGCCAACTCCAGTTTCTTTTAATCTCAGCCATTACAGCAGCATCTTATTGGCAAAGACCACTAAAAGAGTCGTTACTTTTACAGGCTGGAGTCTGGGTCTCAAAGGAATACGACTGCAGTGAGCTCTTTCCTAGTTGCTGACCTCTAGTAGTAAAGCTATGTAAACAATTGACCCATGTTTGCTCCTCCTTTCTGCATGGGAGGAATCTGAGGACTGAGCGGAAGGCCATTTACAGAAACTCTCTCTAATTCTTCCCTCCAAACCTATTCTCTCTCTCTCAGTCTCTCTCCGAGTGTGTGTTTGTGTCTGCGCTCGCAAAAAAATCAATGAGCAAAGCCAGAAATAAAGCCGCGAAGAGAGACACTGAGATCAGCACTGAGCCTGTTTGCAAATAGTCATCGCGAGCTTCCGCATGCCTCCAGATGATTGAGTCACTCCACTATCCAGACATAATTATGGATTCTGATTATTCTTAATGAGGAGGTTTGCTGTGCTATTGAACATACGACACAGATCCTACAGAGAAATACCAATCACGTCAGATTCATATTTGCTGACAGTGACTATTGGTTTGTTTTGCTATTAATATTTTAGTGGCATTGTGCAACTCCAGGCGTCATCTGCTTTCCATTTGTGCCTATTATCTCCCATTAACATTGATTACTGAGACTGAGCCTGCATCGGGTAACTAATGTAACGGCTACCCCTCTTGACTTAAGGTTGCTGACTAGGTTTTAAGTTTGAGAATTCATCTCACTTGGACTATTTCGTCACTTAATAAGAAAACAGAAAAGGCTATAAATTGAAAATGCTGGGGCTACGCTATAAAAAAAAAAGAAGAAAAACTAATCACCTTCCTAGCATTTGTTTTCCATCTCTTTCGGCAAACAACCGTTTCCACCTGTACGAGACATAAGATAATGGAGAACTTCTGTCATTATTACACGGCTTGTCTAGCCTTTATTGAATCTTTCGTCTCGGAGGTGCCATCTAAATGAGCGCAAAGGCACCTGGGCACCGCCGAAGCTGCGGCTCATCTTCTCCAGACAGCGAGCGGCACACGGAAAGGGAGCGGATGCTGCCCCTCATTTTTTCCATTGACCAAAAGTTCTAAGCGAATTATCTCTGGGAGAGCCAAGGTCTGGCTGGCACTGTGCAGTAGCATTCATCCTCTATTAGGCCTCCTCCCTGCTGCTCTACATCCTATTCTTCTTCATCAAGCTCCCTAGAGGCCTGTAGCACCAGCTCGGAGCACAACACTTACGGGAGATGCCAATTCAGAGAAGGAGAGGGGAGGAAATGTGTTTGGGAGAAAAGCTCCATAGCAGCTCAGCTAGAATCACTTTCTGTTGCGTGTATAATGATAGAGTATACAGCAGTATGCTGGTCCAATCATTAACACTGATTTATGGTTTTAACTCCTTTAAAGTTTAACATATTGGGAAAGATAGATAGATAGATATACATGTAAGATATACATGTAAATGGGGTCCATTCTGATTGGCTCCAGTGTTGTGTCTGCATTTCAGATGCAGTCTAGACTGAAATACTCTTTATAACTTTGATGTCTGTGCGCTGGAGAAAAACTACTGTATGCTGAATAGATGAACTGAATGTGTGACATCACAAAAACAATAGACTCAAAATGGGCTCTTTTTGTAGCGTACTGATATGGCCGAGTAAGTAGTCCATTTTACATTCCGAAACAATGTTTACATACTGTATCAAAGGCATTTATTTCAACAAAACGAGGAATATTCACTTTTCCATCATATGGCCCCTTTAATGACAAGTCTGAGGAATAAGCCTGCAGCTTAGGCAGCCTTTTACAGCCTCAAACACCAAGGTCGGTGACAGTGATGAGAATATAAAGCATGTAATCAAAAACTTTGTGTCCATCTGTAGACAAAGCTAAGAAATTGCTTCAGTGATTTTATTTGAATAGAGACCACAGGAACATGGTAAAGACCCCATAAGGTCCTTTACGTACTCTAGCCTGCAGCCAGAGCACCAATAATCTCCATAACACACCTAGATAGGCTTTAAAACGGATTCAGACTCGATCCATCCCTGCTCCCTGTGGAGCTATTTTTACTTGGTTAACAAGAGATTGATCAATACAGCAATCAGAACAACAATGCAGAGTGCCAGCAAGACGAGTCACACTACACCACTGTGGCCCTCATATCAACTTAGTGACTCAACTGCTCCAAACAAGCCCTGCCTCACACAACGCTGCCTCTATGAAACTGCAGAAAGAAAAAATACGCTTCCTGGGGTATGCTAATATCACCAAGACCCCTCCCCTCTCCTGTCCATGAGAAAGAAACAGCAGCCAGGGGGAAGAGATACTGTTTAGTAGTTATGGGTAGCGAAATTCCAAATTTTTTGGCTCTAATCAAAGGTCTTTAGGACCACTGAGAGCTAAGAAATCTGTGGCCCTCAAATTTCGCTACCTAAGTGTTACTAAAATCAGTGTTACTAATAGCTGAGGCCACTGGAAACTGCTTTACAAAAATTCTAAAAAAAAAATAAAAAAATAAAGAAGAAGATAAATAAGAATAAAACTAGGACACGTGCCTGCTATTTTCATTTAGTAAAAAAAACAATATTTGAGAAACTAGAGATTTTTAGTTATAAATGCTTAATTTTATTGCATGTTTTTCTTTCTTTTTTTTTTTTAAAGAAGTATCAGTATTGGTATCAGTATCAGCGACAAAAAATATTCAGTAATAATACTCCACCCTGCTATTAGGTGAGGCAGTACAATAGATGAAACATCAGTGTTGGGGGTAATGTTGAACAAAGCAATGCGCTACATTAAAGTAATTACGTTACTGTACTGAAGTAAATGTACTGTAATGTACAGTAATTGTACTGTAATGAAGACGCACAACACAGTTCTAAAAATTACATTGCAATTACTGACTTATTAAGAATCAATTCAACAACACCTCTCTATGAGAACCAAGTAAATGAAATTCCTCTCTATAGATGCTGTGTGCTATCTACATCACCTGACTGTGAAATCGTGAATATGAGCAGCACAGTGCTAGCGCTGTGTTGTAAACTCTGCCAACTATCTGTCAAAGCATGCAACCCTCCCAATACCGATACATAAAGACCTCTGTGCTGAAGTAGAAAGAGCCTTGACCTCATTTAAACAGGCAAGAACTCATTTTCATTCAGCAACAGCTCTATAAGCTCCAAATTTTAGTCAAAAAGATTTTATTTCAGAGCAGCTGCCTCTGAACTGCTCAGCCAACTGCTTGCCATCAGCCGTTCCCAATTTTGATCAGTATGACTGGTTGTGCATTCTTAAAAGGCAGGGATGGTAATACATCTTATAAATGATTGTGAATGAATGTTTCTATCTTAATTACTGAAAATAACTACTATGTTTCTCCTGTACAGATGCAAGAGGTTACACGTGTGAGTGAGATTTATTATAGGTTAACATGAGAACCTCAGAAGCAAAACGTACAAACAATGACGTCTCTAATCGGAAACCAGAAAACTGGGCTGTGGAAAAAACACTGAAAAACACAGATCTCCCAGAAACGCACAAAGTTGTGGCCTTGCAAAGGACAGAGCTAATCAACAGGATGTTTATGAAAGCTAATAAGTCCACAAACCATTAGAGTGTGTTTGATGACTGTGGGTGGCATAAAGATTAGACAAAGTCAGGATGAAGACGATGTGAGCTAGTACCAACCCAGGGGAGTATGCATGTGGGACTCTGACAGGTAATAATGATGCATTACATTACAATCACAGATGAAGCTTTCTGTGGGAATGCTTGAATGTTGTTGGATCAGCCGCTAGCCTAGCAATTTGTGACAGCTGGTCTGCAAACTCAAGAGTCATTAGACTTCGGTGACCCTTGTAAACAAGCGCTAACTTGATTTTGTCCCAGCTCTGTTAGTAAAATGAAAAACCCTGCATTCAGGAGAAGGATATCATTCTCTGCAGAAAACCCACGGGTATGAAAGACATATTTCCAGTTTTCACCTACGAAAAAATACCAAGGGGACCTAATTAGAAGGGGAAAGAGGACGCAGATCATGCACTGTGAATCTCCCTACAGAACTGTTCGAGAACCAGCGTAATTGCAAAATTACACCACCCTTAATTCTGTCATGGTTTGGCAGCAGGAGCCATTTCCTGAAGCTGATGCTGTTGTTCACAGCATCCTGTTTCCCTCTCACTCTCTCTCCTGAGGTCAAACAGCTGTCACAGAATTAGCTAAAGACTGTGCCGGTCGCTACGCGTCCCTGCTTAAGGTCTGGCTGGGGAGATGAGATAGAAAAGTACCATTAGAGAACCCCCCAGAGATTTGCCGTTCACTCCCTTACATGGAGACTATCAGTGTGGCACATCTCGGCATTCCAACAAAGCTGCTGGAGGCACGATGCCATGTGAAGCCATGATCCTGTTTTCACAGATCAGCCACAGTATTAAACCCACTGACAGGTGAAGTGAATAACATTGATTATGTTGTTACGATGGCATCTGTCAAGGGCTATAATACAAGGGCAGCAAGTGAAAGGTCACTTCTTGAAGCTGATGTGTTGGAAGCAGGAAAAATGAGCACACATAAGGATCCAAGCCACTTCAGCAAGGTAAACGTTAAATGACTGGGTCAGAGCATCTCCAATACTGCGGGTCTTGTGGGAGGTTCTCAGTATGCCGTGGTTAGTGCCTACCAAAAGAGGTTCAAGCAAGCACAACTGCTGAACCGGGGACAGATGGCACCAGGGTGCACTGGGGGAAGATAGCAAGCTAGCGGAGACAGTGTGATGCTCTGGACAACGTTCTGCTGGGAAAGCTTGGCTCCTGGCATTTACGTGTTACTTTGACACAATCCACTAGAGGTCGACCGATTATCGGTCTGGCCAATTAATTGGGCTGATATTTGGCAAATTTTACATAATCTACATCGCCCGATGTCAGTGCATATTAAGACCGATTAATAGACATGCACATTTATGGGCAACCCTGTGTTGCTGCTGTGGAACACATGTGATACGCCCCTCTACCGGGACCTGCAGGGCTAGCAGCGAGCACCAGAATTTTGCCTTCCTGGAAGAAAATTCTATGTTTTATTTTTTTCATCTTATCTGTCTTGTCAATTCTTAAATTGGTTTGCTATGAAATGTTGCATTAAACTTAGAGAAAACAGGAGTACATAGCCTAATTCAATTCAACTAACATAGCGTCAATTATCAATATACATTATCACGTTATACCAACTTTAGCCTCCACTTAGCCTACCATTAACGAATTAGCTTCTAGTGCCCAGTACTACTACACACCTTCAGACGCCTTATGGAGTCCATGCCTCGACAGGTCAGGGCTGTTTTTGACTGTACAAGGGGGACTTTTTACAATATTGGGCAGGTTTATTATTAATTACGTTTAAATTCACATCATGTGCTATCTTGCTACCACAGTTACAGCTGTTTCTCTGGAGAATATGTAATGGGATATATAGTAAATTGTATTGATCAGTTCACTTATATATAATTAATCATTTATATTTATTGACTTCTTAATGTATTGCTTTTTGCATTTCTTCACCTATCCGATAATGAGGGGGTGTGCTATTCTCTAGCTACCCTAGTCCTTTAGTGGTTCTGCAGCAGTTTGTAGAGCAAGATTTATCTGGTTTAAAAGACCTCCCCCCACTTCTGATGACATATCTTGAAGGTGGGAGGAATTTTTGACTGCTTTGTGATGGGTTTTCTTTCATCTGCTGTTGTACAATTCGGGCACATTACAGGTTTGAAGTCCAAAAAGTACACAGTTTAATCTGTGTAATAACATTCCCTCCATTAACTACAAATCACTTTTTGAAATGCTTTTTTTCTGTGAAAACTTAAAAAAAAACAAACTGTAAAGACATGAGGTTTGAGGTAAGCAGGATGCAATCGCAGGATGCAGAAGGTTTGATGCTGAAGAACATGCAACAAAAGCCCAAACAAAAATGAGGGGCTCAGGACACATGAAAATACGAGAAACTACAAAAACACAAGGTGTTCCAATGGGTAACAAGAAGAGGAGCATAGCAGAAACAAAGGAGAATTTAACAAAAGCACAAGAAAGCCAGCACAACTAGAAATTACCATTACCGAATTCCAAAAAAAGTTTCACAAAGAGCAGAGTGACACACAAAGAATCCACAAACACAGACTGGAATACAGGGGTTTTTATACTAACTAAGGAAATGTGAGCACCTGGGCAGGGGAGGAGGCAGGAACTAAACACAGGAGAACATGATAAGTGGGCGGAGCTAAAGGCGAGGCTAAGACCAAAACATACTCACATGTAACAGAAACATAAACAAAGGCACATGGAGAATATAAACAACACCATAGACCAGAAAACAGGGAGAAGACAGACCATTACAAAAAGTCAAAAACAGGGAAAATACAAGGAGAAAGTTACCAAAACACACAGAAACTGAGAGTGGAACAAAAAGAGAAAAGTAGACACTTCAAGGTAAAGCAAGCATGTCCTTTGTCTGCTCATGATTCTTCTTCTTCTTCTCATACTCCTCCATCCACAGTTTGGTTTTGGAGCATGGTGACCATAACAGGAGGGGCACCTGCAGAGAGGCTGGCACCAACTGCCCTTTACTGAAAGTGGACCACCCACACTCTCCCCAGGAGGAAATGCACTGGGCTATTTTAGGTTACATATGCAACCATGTGTCAACGGCAAAGGTGAGATGAGATTAGGAGATGAGACAAGAGAAGGCGCCACTGATGGGATTTTTCCAAGAGCTTTCAGACATTTTTGAAACATGAGCACGTGATGCTTTTTAAAATGTAAAGATCCTTCTATATAACATAAAGGTTTGATTCAAATTAAAAGCATATCCTGGAACCTAGGTAGGAGCTAGGAGTCATATAGGAAAACGCAGTGACCTCATAAGGCAGCGTGGGAATATTTCTCATAGCCTATATATATATATATATATATATATATAAGAACAATTACACGTTCTCTTTCATATTACATGGAAAAGTCATCGCATCCAGAGACCCTTAGAGCCCAGACTCCTCCATTAGCTGCCTGGCATGGTGTCATGTTCCAGGAGCCCTGAAGGAAACAGTAAAACATTAGCTGCCATCTCCCCTGTGTCACTCAGATGGCCATGCACACATCTCGAAGGGCCAGATGCCTATCAGAGATTAAACAAACTATTCAGTCTGTGTAATCTCAAATTGCAGGCCAGATTTGTTTGACCAGTCCACCACAGCGCAACACATAGGGCTGGTTTTCAGTGCCAGACCCAGACCCAGCCTAATTTTTCAGTGCTGATTTCACACAGACACTGAAATTTAGTTCAACACACAATATGGAGTGCCCTGCAGTACTCTCAAACATACCAATGAACCTTGGTTAACAATACATTATTTAACAGGCATCATTTTTGACACATTGATACATTTTGATACATTATTGTGTATCAGACAATGCTATGATTCTTCCAAACATTCAACAAGCATTTCGTAGCACACAATAAAGTATCGTGTGATTGGCCAGAGGCTTATGTGCAGATTTGCACAACATCTATTAAATTTGCTGAGCTTAACACATTGGAAAAGTTTTTTTTTTCTTCCCATTGTGTTACATTCAGATAAGAGTAATAGTGTATGTTAGATGTGTTTCATGTACAGGATGTGTGCTTATTTTCTCTTTGAAAATCAATAAGATATCATTTGACCTGGGCCACATAAACTATTCCATTCTACTCAGAAACCAGCTGACATAACCGTAGACTCAGATGCTGGCAGCAACATGGCAGTCAGTTTAATCACAAAATATCAGATGGTGCGTCTCGTTACCATTTGGGTGCTATGTAAACGATAACAGATAAGACTTCCTGGCAGAACACACACATCTCCTGCTCCAGCTAAGCTTTCACTCCATTAGCAGCTGTTTCTTCGGAATGACGGATAGAGAGGAGGATGAGAAGAACAAGAGGGCTTTAATGACAGGAAATGAGACTCATGGGCCTACAGTGGCCCCGCCCATCCGCATCTCCTTCTTCATGTCTTCATCAAATCCATTGTGCATTACACCTCCTGACACCTCCTGAAGCTCCCCATGGCCGATTACCTGACCATCAGACCCCAGACATACAAGCAGCATGATGGATTACAGAGCGGTCATAGATGGTCCTCCTGGAGCACAGGGCTAAATTTTGCCATAATAGCCTCCGATGACAATGTGATTAATCATGATATTTTTGGCACAGATGGGAGGAAGGAGCAGCACTGTGTAATTAAGGCGGCAGAAACAGAGATTATTCATGGTGGCATGAGTCGGCCAAACTCAAACTCTCTGGAGCCATGGATCAAAAACGAGTCGCTTCCAGTGTCGTCTGCTGTGGCACCGCACATAAGAACAGCAGTGACCTCAGCAAGCAAATCTCCAGGTCTGATGTCAAGACAAGCCCGGTGACTTCATGGCTCCTTGACAACACGTGCTTTTGAGGCTTTTGGTGAACGGAACGGAGACTTAGAAGACAGCCAAGCTCAGAATCAGAGTATTTTTATGACCTAAGCACAACATATCAGATACATGTACAAAGATTTTTTTTAGTGCAGATGTCAAAAGAAATCAAATTAAAATATAGAAATGATACAAAAACTACACCAAATAATTTGCAACTAAGAATGTGCCTTTAAAGTACTGAAGTGTTCCTTGAGAAAGTACATATCAGTCGTATAGATCTTTAAATGTGACTGATAACATTTTCTTGTATGTTAAAATAATGATTTTATTCATTTTTTTCATACAGTTAGTGGATTCTGTCACAGCGGAGACTCTTAATGGTAACTGAAGCTTTGTATTGCTTTTGTTAGTTTGCTGCTAACTGATTCATCCACATAGCCATAACATTAAAACCACCTGCCAAATACTATGTCGGTCTACCTTGAGCTACCAATACTGCTCTGACACAGTGAGCCATGGACTCCAGGAGACCTCTGAAGGTGTGCATTTGTATCTGGCACCAAGATGTTCGCGGCAGATCCTGTTAGTTGGTAGGGCCACATTAAATCTATGTACTCTGTCCTCCACATCCCACAAATGCTTGACTGAATTGAGATCTGGTGAATTTGGAAACCAAATCAACAAGTTAAACTCTTTGTCCTGTTCCTCAAACCATTCCTTAATGTTTCTGCAGTGAGTTGGGGCACATTACTCTGCTGAAAAAGGCCATTGCCATTAGGTAATACTGTTTCCATTAAGAGGTATACTTAGTCTGCCACAGTGTTTAGGTAGGTGGTATACATTACAGTAACATCCACATTACTGCCAGGACCCAAAGTTTCTAAGCAGAACATTGCCCGGATCATCACACTGTCTCCACTCGTTTGCCTTGTTCATCCACATTCCATCTTCTCTCCGGGTTACACTCTCCTTATACACTCTCCTACTGTCCATATGACGTAATCAAAAAGTGATTAATCAGACCAGGCTCATTTTTCCATTGATTCATGGTCCAATTCTGATGCAGTAGGACAAGGGTCAGCATGGGCACTCTGACCAGTCCGCAGCTACACAGCCCCATATAAGATAAGATAAGATAAGATAAACCTTTATTAGTCCCACAAAAGGAAAATTTGCATGCAGCAAATATGCAGCAATCTGTAATGTGTTCTGATACCTTTCTATCGTTGCCAGCATTAATTTCTCATTTGAGATACAGCAGATCTTCTGTGGGATTGGACACAACAAGCTAGCCTTTGCTCCTCACATGCATTAATTAGCCTATGATCCTGTCTCCAGTTCACCAGTTGTCCTTTAATGGTCTAATTTTGATAGATCCTAACACACGTGCTGTTTTAGAAATGCTCAAACCCACTTGTCTAACCATCACAGTTTGGCTCTTGTCAAAGTCACTCAGATCCTTTCACTTTCACATCAACTTCAAGAACTGACTATTCACTGGCTGCCTAATATATTCCACACTGCTTGACAAGTGCCATTGTAACGAGATAATCAATGTTATTGACTTCACCCGTCAGCAGTTTTAATGCCGTGGCTGATCTGGGTACAGTATGTACAATCCAAAGTGGTTTCGGAAGGCTCTGGACCTCTCTGAGAGTGGCAGAAAGGGGCAAGGAGCTGTGCTTGATAGCTCTGGGTGAAAGAGGTTTATCATAACTCAGCAGAAGGGTCCAGCAGATTGGCATATGATGCTCCCTCGCATTTTTGCCAGCCAAGAAAAAGCAGCTCCTGATCCTGCTGCAAGTCTACCTGTGCATACATTTGTTTTATTGGCCACTTTGGCACGAAACACTGACTTGTGGCAGCAAAAAAAAAAAAGACTAGAAATGCGTACACGTTGTTCACAGTAGTACTTCAGTCTTCTGCCCTGACATGGCAGAACATCAAAACTTTCACAGCAGTAAAGAAAGTGACTACTCGCAGTGATTCAAGTGAAAAACCAACCATCATGCAAGATTTTCCCTACCAGACCACCTCCAACAGGAACATGTAGAACAGAAGCAGGACTCATAACGCTATTGAACTCGCACTTGGTAAACATTTATTCGGCAGTGTTTCTGAGAAAGCAAATACAGAGGCATTGAAATCACGGGATCACGGTGTTCCTTTGTGTACCAGATGCAGCTAAAGTCCAGCACCCCAGAGACATGTGTATCATACCTGAGACAACAGGGTTACGATGGGAAAGTAAAGTGACAAGAGGCCATTCTGCCCTGCAGTGTCACAAGGGTTTGCTAACAAGACCATCTAGACTATTTCACTCCCTATGACAATACTATTTTAATCACTGAACTGTATCCGCTTTGTCCACTCCACAGTCATAAACCAAATTATTCTGTCACCTGTGAGGAATTTTATTGCAGGTTACACCATTTCCTATGTGAGCGGGTAATCAATGTGTCTGTTGCTTCGTCAGCCCATTTACCGTCTACCTTTAATCATAATTGATCTATTGCAGTTTCGTAACCTGTAACTACATGAACACAGATAAACTCTCCAAAATTCACCCAGCAATGCATCTGTTTATTCTACGTTTCCAGAGCTCAAGGGTTTGGAGTATGGAATGAAATTTTACCCATTTCCTAATTGGAAGATACATAAGGAGAGGTATAGGATTTTTATTAGACGGCACTGCGAATTTAACAAAAGAGCAACATCCAACAAAACACCGGTTGTGGCTAAGTTAGCTAACAAACAAAGGGTTCTGTCAGTTACAATGGCGCACACACAGACTGCATTGAGAAAATGAACAAAAAACATGGACTCACATTGTAAAGAATTTCCACCCAGCCCTCCATGGTGATGCACTGGAAGACAGTGAGAACTGCAAAGAGGATGTTGTCGAAGTTGGTGATGCCGAAGTTTGGGCCGATCCAGTACTCCTTACATGTTGTACCGTTCTCACAGGTCCGTGCTGGAGCTTCCATTCCACATGGAAAATCAGCGACCTGCTCATCTGAAAGAGTGCAACACCATCAGCAAAAGAGCAGTGACATTCATCCATGTTCTAAAGCACTGCATCTTTGTTTCAAAGGAGGGCTGGTGCCAGCACAGTTTGGTGATTTCCCTGCTTAAACTCACCTGGTTTTGCTCCCCTGTTAAAAGCGAGAGTTGAGAAATAACCAAATTGTGCCAGACACTGGCCCTCCAGAATTAGAGCTGTATACCCTTGCTATGTTGCATCAACAACAAAATCTCAAAAATGATTATAAGATGATTACATTTAGAAAAAAGATTACATTTAGTAACATCTTCTTGTTTCCAAACTTAAAATTAGGGGAGGACAACATGGAAAAAATATATTATGACAATTAAAGAAATAATGGAGCTGGTCTGGGTTTACACCTGTGTCAAGTACTGACGTTATCCATGACATCTTCAGAAAGGCATATTGTGTATCACAATAACAACATATGCCACAATAACAATAAAATATCATCATACTGCTCAGCCTGGCTTTCCAGTTTCCAGTTTATAATATTTAAATCAACCACACTATGTAAGTTATTGCTGATGACCAGTGATTCCAAGACTTTAAACAGAACTTCATGTTTGCATCATGACCTAAGATCATTCTTCCAGTGGGCAGTTTTCTTTCTGAAAGAACAGGAAGAACGGAGCCAAACTTTGTTCTCGAAACATGCCAAACTAAAATCATCCAAAAAAAACGATTCTGTAACGTACTGGGTTAAGGAGGACTAGAAGGGGACGCACGTATGAAACAATGACTTTATTTACAAAAAGAACTAAAGGAAAAACAAGAAACAAAACACTAGGAATGGGTGAGACCAATCATCAAGGGGGCATGACAAGGGCAAAGCTAACAACCAAAACAAAGCCACATGGCCAAGGGAGAACAGAGTCAGGGGTGAAAACAAGACGAAACGTGACAGATTCACTGTTCATATGGTCGTCCTAAAATTCTGAGTTAAATAAACTTCAGATAATTAACAGAATATAAAACACAGAATATTTTTCTGTTTACTTACCATTAGAGGTCTGATGAACTGTACATTTTAAGGCAACAACGTGATCACACTCATATCTTAGTTTAGTTAAAAAAACGAATAGTTTCACAGCACAGGAAAATTCTTTCCAACTTTCCCTGCCAAAAACAATATATGCCATATATACAATAAAAGATGAAGTAAAATGAACTGTTAGAAAAATACCCTAGTGGATAGCATGTACCTGTGTCATTCCTGAAGCAGGTGCGGTGGAACTTGCCCATGTAGAAGTCCAGGCCGATGATGGCGAACATGAGGATGGCAAAGAAGAGCAGCAGGCCGATCTGCAGCAGAGGCACCATGGCTTTCATGATAGACTTTAGGACCACCTGTAGACCTGGTCACAGAGGGGGGAGCTCTTCAACACTTTAAACATACAGATCTACCCACAGTCAACTGCAAGGATTTCTAAATTGTGTTTTTATTGACTTTTGCTGTTGCCATGAAAAAGTTGACATCGGAGACTTGGTGTTTTGTGATACGCCGCAGTACTAAAATGTTGGAAATCAAAACCAATAAAAACTTTATTTGATTCTGGTGGCTTTATTACAGAGTTGGTACGTGCAAAAGCAGTGCAACGTCTAACTTCATCTTCAGAGAAAAAGTTTAGAAGCAAGTACGGCTGGTAACTTACTGGGAATTCCAGAAACCAGCTTGAGCGGCCGTAAGACTCGCACTGCCCTGAGCGTCCTCAAGTCAAAGTCTGCCCCCACAGTGGTCAGAATCCTGCAGAGAGAAACAAAGAGAACACACAGTGAAAGAAACAGCCTTTACAGACATCATCCTCATTAGCGAGCAACAAGAAACGAAATAATAATGAAACAGAGAGCAACTATTGCATTTGGAAGCACTGCCAAGAAGGAGCGTCACTTTTCCTTGGGCTCGGGTTGCATGATAGGAACAAAACATCATATTGCTATTAAATAGCTAATTATTGCAATCATGACAAGTAAGATTAGATAACCCACGGGTTAATAATATTAGTCCCACGGGTGGCAAATTTCCCAAATATGGGACAAATACAGGGTTATCTTATCTCTTATCTCCTTCTATCTTATAATTGCATGATTGTGAATTGATTAAAGACAGACCTAGACCTGCATAAGGGTTCTCAGCTGGCCAGGGATTAAAAAATAATTAGGTTTAGATGGTGGTGGTTCATTCACGTGTATAAATAGTTTGTCTGTTTTAGCTCTGGTTGTCTGTTCACCCTCATGGTTGTCTTAGGTTTGTGTTTGCTCAGGTTCCTCCTTTGTTTGAGTTTTGGCCCTCGTGCCTTCCTTGGTTGTATTAATAAATAAAGAGTAAAGAAGAATGGATGTCTGCGCCTGCGCCTCTTTCCTGAGCGGGCATGGCCGGAACGTGATAAGGCTACAAGAGAGCTAACACTCCTAAGAATTTAACTGATGTCAGACATGCGAAAGTAAGGTTACTACTAAAACAATTCCACTGAAACGTCATAGTAACACCAGCTACTCTAGACTATAGTCTGCCAAACTACACTTGCTGGTTTGTGCAAAATGTTTGGTAAGGATTTTTTATTGTCAATTTAATATGCAATAATGTTAAGCTGCAAAATTCTTATTCTGATAATAGCCCTTAGGACCATGAGTTTTTGTTTATAATTTAACCAAATATTTGAACACAAGTGACTGAAAAAAATCAGAAATATATATATATATAGTCGATCCAGAGACGCAGAACCGCGGAATAAGAAAGTCATTTTGAATAAGATGGCATTTTAGCAGTGCTGTGCTTCCGAGATGCAGGCATGTCATTGGGTTGAAGGGAAAATGTACATGTGAAATGCAGACCAAGTATCTTTTTTGGGATTCGTTATTTAACCGCAGAATGAAAGAGGCGCAGACTCTGTAAATGACGCTCATCTGGATGCTATTGGTGAACTACCAAATATCCTCAGAGGTCTACGGATAGCATGGTAGTTAAAGTGTCTTTCCCAACAACAAATCCAGTCTTTTATAAAACTATGTTCCCAGTCTCCTCTCTGACTTCTTTCAGTGCTGAGCACTGAAAAGGCTCTCGCAGCCCTCTTGGGTGCAGCCATGTAATCACTGCACTGCTGCCTGAAACAGGCTTGGGCCAGTCTTCCTTTCTCTCTCTCTTACTCTCTTTCTCTGTCTCTCTCTCTCTCTCTCTCACACACACACACACACACACAACCCCTAGTCGGCATGGATTTTGGTCTGACTAGGATGGTAGAGAGAGGTAAGGTCAGTATGCATTAATATCTGTATCCCCAGCGCTCCAGTCCTATCACCCATTCCCTTTCATTCTCTCCCCTTCATCTGAGTCCAGCCTGAGCCTTGCATGTCAAAAAGTTTGGCCTCGATAGTACCAGCCAGAACAGCTTTAGCTCCAGATGCAGCTACAACTAACAGAATGAGCCTGGATGGATAGAAAGGCTGTGGTCAAGCAACACATACTGGCTTTTTTAGCAACATGTGATGGAAATAAAAAAAAAACGAAAGAGAGAACGGATAGTTGACTACAAAAGAAGAAATAATGAAAGAAAGGCAAAGGGAGCACAAATGCAGATTTTAAAAAAGAATGAATAAATTACTAAAAGAGAGGGAAGGAAAGAAAGAGTGGGAAAGCAGAGTAACAGAGTGGGACAGAGAATGAGAGACGGCCGGAAAGAACAGAAGGATCAGGGAGCAAAGAGGGAGAGAAAGCGGGAGAGAGAGACAGAGAAAGACAGACAGAGACAGAGAGAGACCGAAAGGGGGAGAGAGAGACAGAGAAAGAGAGAGAGAAAACAAGATAGAGAGAGTTGGTTGATTTTAGGCAGATGCAAGGTTGAATGGAAGAGCACCATATTTACACCCTGCAGGACCTTTTCTGTTGCTGGATCAGTAAACAAGACATGTAACAGCTTTAGATCAAAGAGAACACATTTCCTGTACAGTGTGAATCAACTCAAGACGTGTAGTTTTGCCAGTCTATTTGTTGTGACCTCAATAAACAAATTCTCACCGAAGGGGAGGGCTGTGTCTGGAGCTTTACACTACAGAGTGCAGTATTTTACCATTCTGAAACCACAGTATAGAATGTCAACGTACCACAATAGACTGTGTACTCTGTAAAGCATACTCTGTAAGGCAAAGTAAAATGTAATGTAAAGCAGCCCCACACCACAGCACAGCACAGCACAGCACACAGTGTGAACAATGAGAAAGTCTTTCTCTGCATTTAACCCATTCACCAAGTGAAGCAGGGGCCCGCCACCAACGAGGGGCATCCGGGTGGGGGGGGGATCATGCTCAAAAGGTACCTCAGTGATGACACTAGCAGTTGGGATTCGAACCCACAACCTTCAGATTGCAGGGGCCAGTCACTAATCACTGGGCCACCCTAGGCCACCAGCTGCCCCTATTTATTAAGTGTTGAAGTATAGATCCCCCCGCCAGAAAGTCTCATACAAATGAAAGTTTCATACAAATGAAAGAGGACGTTCAGACTTTCCTGCACCCACGGGAGTCCTCCTGCATTATTAGTTGAGTTTGGTAAGGCTGTATTGTGGCTGGAGCTGCAGGAGCTCAGAGATCAGCCGTGTGTTCTAGACGGCCACTGGGGACCTGCAGCGGCAGAGCGCTGCTTTCAGCTGACAGCGGTCCACTGCAAGGTACAATTTCACACAGGGGACGTTTTATACTCTTTGAGGTGAATGGAGGAGCGTGCCTTCATTAAATGGGGGGCATAGTCAGACATTTCAGCATTTAAGCCACTACCCAGATCACTAGGGGACAAAAAACTTGTCCATACAAGTTGAAATGGATGATGAAAAGGATGCGTTTTGTTTTATTGGTAGAACAAATCAAGAACAATTTAACACATTTGAAGCAATGACAAGTGCTTAAATGACTAGGGTAAAGAATTGCACTGTATTTATAGCAACTCATGGGAAGTTAGACAAGTTTTAGAAAATGTTCCCTTTCAGAAATCCCTGTAAATTTGAGATCTTTGATTTGCTACATAATTAAAGTTTCCAGTTTAAAATGCTGTGCTACCCAGCTGATGCTGTTGTAGCTCATAAAATCTAGGTAGACTGGAAATGAACTTGCTAACATGCTAAGGTTGAATACACAACACAAAGGCTACATCCACTTTATGCTAACAGGGGGATCTTTCACCTTTCACAAAATATACAAATAAATTTAAACTTAATTAAGTGATCTACACGGAGTTTGCTACAGTTTATCATTACATTACATGGTGTTTTTTAAAGCTTATCCAGAGAGAGAGATAAAAAGAGACAGAGAGAGAGAGAGACAGAGACAAAGACAGAGAGAGAGAGAGAGACCAACCCAAACTCACAACTTTTCGTGCAGCCATGACAACATAAAATCTATTCAAAACCGTGCTGTGATCACACTTTAGGCCTTTTTTTTTGTGCTAGGACAACGCTTCACTACCCTCTGTGTTTTAATGTGCAGTGCGTCATATCACCAGTATCAGCGCTAACTGGTGACTGTTAGGGTTAGGGTTAGGTTTAAGGTTAGGGTTAAGGTTATGGTTAGGGTTAAGTTTAGGGTTAGAGTTAGGGTTAGGGTTAGAGTTATGGTTAAGGTTAGGGTTGGGGTTTGGGTTGGGGTTGGGGTTAGGGACTCTCGCATTTCAACCTGTTTCAACCGCTTTGCAAACAAAAATGATAAGGAATCAGCTAATTATTATTACATTTTTAGTGGAAACTGTGTAGTACATTTTCACAATATTGCATACAAGCGTTCATTCATAGGCTACAACAGAAGACTACTTCGCATGAACTGGAGGCAAAGA
>JBBIGA010000040.1:5021717-5034042 GCA_037576975.1 Alestes dentex
AAGGATGCTGAGGAGAGACTGAGTGTGTTGGGAGGAGGATGCTGAGGAGAGACTGAGTGTGTTGGGAGGAGGATGCTAAGGAGAGACTGAGTGTGTTGGGAGAAAGGACGGAAATGGAGACAGTTGATCTGCTGTGGAGACCCCTAATCGAGAGCTGCTGAAAGTACAAGAAGAGTTTCTTCAAATTTCAATTTAGTTTATTCGATAACTTTATTATACAGACTCATGGGCTGAGTGAGGGGCAGAAACTGCACTTGGTATAACTCTATGCAAACAATTACAAAATCTAGAATCTGTTTTTAACTCATCTGTTCAACAACCAAGTGTGGCCATTAGAGCAGGGAAGGAATGTTTGAGCAGGGAAATCACTAAACCGTGCTGGATACCAGCCCTTCAACACCAGAACTGAAGAACTCTGCCGTAGGGCCACTTCATACCTGCGCACTAATCCCAGAGAAACCTTGAAGAGGAACCCATCTGCTCCAAAAACTCCCATTCCATTGGCTCGTCCACAGCTGTCTATACACACCAGCTCTGGCTCCATGTCTTTGTTGGCAATAATGAACTGTGAATAGACCAGATCTCCCACCTACAGAAAATAATACACAAATACACACACACACAGATAAAAGTTCCTTTCACAAAGACAACTGTATGTGCAACACTACATCAATTTCCAAAACCAGTTAGGGCTGCACAATATATCGTGTGCTACTCATTACTGCAAGATCGGTCTCTATAACGCTGACACTACTAAAAGCTGCAATATTCACATGAGCCTCTAACCAATTGCAGGGTTTCTGACAGGGTGACCATCCACAACTCCAGGTGAGTTACTAGATGTTCTGATGAATCGAGGTCTTCATTTAATCCCACAAAAGTAAAAAATGTAACCATTAAAGGTGTTAGTGAATCGGTGCATTAACAGGTGGGGCACTGGCGTATGCCGCTCAGAGCGGCTGCTAAATGCGGTAAACGTAAACTTATTTTTATTATGTTTTTTGTGACTTCACAAAAACTATGATTTGAAAACAGGGTGTTCTTGTAGCTTAGTTCCCATTTATGGACTGAATGTATTTAGGGGAAGGGGCTTTAAAGCCTGTTTGATTCCATAAAATTGATGATATGGGCACTTTAATATCTTGAAAGGCATCACAATCACATTGTGTAGCAGTAAACTTGCAAAACTGACATTTTGTCCGTATCGTGCAGCTCCACTCTCAGTATTGCTGCAATTAATAGCACATGTTCATGTACTGATGGTATTGTACCTGCACATTGGGTCTGTTCCTCTTGGTAGCTCCTTCAAATGCTAAATAGGATAAGGATGCTTGCTCACTGCCTCCTACATCCACTTTGAAGATGTCCCCGGACTTTGCAGTCACTATACCGATAACACTCTCTCCCTTTGCTGGAACATACTGGAAAATATGAAAAAGGTTGTATGAATCATCCTATAATGAGTTACATGTTTAAGAAAGTACATTAAGAAGGTGCAGCTCTTTTCCTGTTGAGGTAACTGTGCAGCTAAGATCTATTCTCAGTGCGTGTGTTATGTTTATTACCCGTTTCTGTTGAGAGTCTATCCAGTACAGATTGGGCTGTTTGTGTCGGAGGACTCCACTCTTATACACCAGGACTTCATCTCCGTCCCTCCGGAGCCCCGGCCCACAGATGATCTTCTCGGATCTCACGGCACTGTCCTCCACAGCGGGCAGGTCGAAGGAGAACACATCTCCCGGTAACAGCACCTCCCCGATCTTCTCCTTAAAACAGGAGTGAATGATCTCCATCTCTGAAACACGCTCCTCCACTCTCTCTGAACACGTGGGAGGGGACCACGTGACCACAACAGCAGAGGGGAGAGAACAGACTTCAAAATAAAAGGCCTTCACTACTGCACATCTAAACTATACAGACAAAAGTATTGGGACACACCTGTTTTTCAGGGTTTGGGTTAGGCCCCTTACTTCCAGTAAAGGGCTTAACCTTGATGCTTCAGCAGACCAAGACATTTTGGACAACGCCAACTTTGTGGACACAGTTTGGGGAAGAACCTTTTCTATTCCATCAAGACTGTGCCCCAGTGCACAAAGAATGGTCCATAAAGACATGGCTGGATGAGTTTGGTGTGAAAGAACTTGACTGGCCCACACAGCTGACCTCAACCCCATCTAACACCTTTGGGATGAACTAGAATAGAGATTGTGAGCCAGGCTTTATCGTCCAACATCAGTGTCTGATCTCATAAATGCTCTACAGAATGAATGGGCACAAATTCCCACAGAAACTTCCAAGAGTGGAGGCTGTTATAGCTACAAAGGGGGACGAATTCCATATTAAAGTCTATGGATTTTAATGCAATTTCATTAAAGTCCCTGTTGGTGTAATGGTCAGGCGTCTCAATACTTTTGTCCATATAGTGGATTTCCTATAGTCATTTCTCTAAATTATGTTGTGATCTTTTCTTATGATATGCTGAGAATGTGTATTTAACATTTTGTTGAATGGACAGTAGGTCCTTTATTTATATACAGAAACTGCTCAAGATAAAAATGCAATTAAATTATTATCCAATTAGTTTCTTGGCATAAATATGCACCTGCCAGTTGGCAGACAACCATAAGTAGATTTTTTAAATTGTGCTGTTCAAATGCAATAAACTCCAACAAAATAAAATGTTCAGCATTAAAAAACAACATTAGGTGTGTCACTGATCAAAGTCGCTGTATTATAAAGAAGTTGGTCAATTAGTGTAAGCCCATTATTTCTTCTCCACCCGTTTCCCGTGCTCGACGTCAGTCGCCGAGCTGTTAGCCAATCACCGCGCTGGTGCTCGTTACCGCCAGCCAATCACAGTGTACATGCGTCGGAATACGGGTGGGTGGAAATCATGCTAAACAAACTGCTGTTCCTCTTCCACCTTCTTCATATTTGGTTTTCTCCTCAGGGGTTTATTTTATCTCTCTTTCATTTAGCCACAGCACTTTAGAAAGTACCATAATCTCATTTACTTCGTTACTTTTGAGCAGCGTGTCTTATTTTAACCTGTGAAACGTTAGGGGGTTAGCGAGCTAGCCTACTAGCTTCAAAGTTTGTTTACCTTTCTGATAAAAACAGTCTTTAAACTGAAAGGTGTGAATATTTTTACTAATAAAGGTTCGAGAAACACGTTTTAAGTACCTGATGGATCCAGAGGTGTCAGTGATGCTTCACTGTGCTCCCTCTCAGGGTCTGGAGGAACATCAAATTCAAATAGAGATCTCCACCAGGTACCATCTCTCTCGCCCCTCTCTCTTGTTTCAGTGAGACTCCATCTCTCCCTTTTTCCCTCTCTCTTTTTCCCTCTCTCTTTCATTTCAGTGAGACTCCATCTCTCGCTTTCTCTGATTTCAGCGAGACCCCGTCTCCTCTCTCTCTTCAGTGAGACTCCATCTCTCTCTCTCTCTCTCTCTCTCTCTCTCTCTCTCTCTCTCTCTCTCATTTCAGTGGGACTCCATTTCTTTCTCTCTCTCTCTCTCTTTCCCACATTTCATTGACATTACATCTCTCTCCCACATTTCATTGACATTACATCTCTCTCTATAGCATTTCAGTCTGGCTTCATTTCTCTCTCTCTCTCTGTCTAGCATTTCAGTGAGACTCTATCTCTCTCACTTGCGTTTAAGTGAGACTCCATGTCTCTCTCTCACAACATATCACAGTGCTGAACCATTGCTAAAACATCACTTTGCAGAAGATGCAGCAGCAGGTGTTTACTACTCATGCATACTCTCTCCAGGTTTAATCGCAGAAGTGTTCCTGAGATTGAGCAGCACATTGAGGCAGTGTGGAACAACAGGGTGGCCAAAGAGCCATGGCTTTTCAACGGGGCCAAGTTCAGACTGCACTCTGCAGAACTGTCCACTGCAAGCATTCCCAGCACTTCCACAAACTGTGTTGTAGATGGAGAAGTCACACAGACATTAAACTCTGACATGGCACAGAGTGAAACCCAGCCTGCATGCTGTAAGGGTGAAGAAGCATCTCTCACCCCAGTACTATCGTCATCAAATGAGAAAAGAAACCCCTCAGAGCATCAAGTGGTTCTCAGCTTACAGTTGGGTTTGACCTGCTATAAAGACTTTCTGGGAACTAACTGGTCACATGAGGCTGTGAGCATACAGCAACGTGGACAAGTGGAGTTTGGTGACCCCAAGGCTTTCCTGGCCCAGCCTCTTGGAGTTGGTGCTGTCCTGGTCACCTCAGATGGACAAGTGGTCCTGCTCCGCAGGAGTCAAAAGGTTGCAGAGGCAGCGGGTCTCCTGGACATACCTGGAGGTCACCCAGAACCTAAGGTGATGTAAGGAGTGTTTAAAAAGAAGGGAAGTTAACTGTAGCACCTGTTTTGCATTTGGTTGGTCCTTGTCAACTCACCAAACAATAAAACTGTCACATCACCACTCTGTAACTAGTAGTCACTTTATCATGTGAGTAATACACTATAAGGACAAAAGTACTGGGACACGCCTGGGTATCAGTGTTTGAGCTAGGTCCCTTACTTCCAATGAAGGGCTTAATCTTGATGCTTCAGCAGACCAAGACATTTTGGAAAACACCATGCTTCTGACTTTGTAGACAGTTTGGGGAAGAACCTTTTCTATTCCAGCATGACTGTGTCCCAGTGCACAAAGCAAGCTCCATAAAGACATGTCTGGATGAGTTTATTGTGGAAGAACTCGACTGGCCCGCACAGAGTCCTGGCCTCAACCCCATCCAACACCTTTGGGATGAACTGGAACGGAGATTGTGAGCCAGACCTTCTCGTCCAACATCAGTGCTCACCTCATAAATGCTCTACAAAATGAATGATCAAAAAATTCCCCACAGAAACTCCAAAATCTTGTGGAAAGCCTTCAGAGAAGAGTGGAAGCTGTTATAGCTGCAATATTATTACCAATTCCATATTAAAGTCTATGTATTTGAATGCAATGTCATTAAAGTACCTGTTGTCATGGTCAGGCGCCCCGATACTTTTGTCCATATAGTGTATACATAAATACATTTCGTAATGTTAATGTAAAAAAACACTGCTCATCTAAACAGTTTTTAAATATTATTTTCACAGGTGCCTCAGACTTTTGCGTAGTACTGTATCCCAGTACATACGGCAGCTTAGCCCTGTTTATACACATCGAAGCTATAAAGAGTGTCTCAACCCAGACTGTGTTTTGAAAGAGACACAATGCACTGCAAGACACCAGTAAAACTAAAAATCAGTACTGTTTTATGACACCACTTCTGGTCTCCTGGTGTAGATCACAGCACTAGTTCAAACACATATCAACAATATATCAAAGGCAAAAAAGAAGACGGGTTTGTTATCCGCCTCCTCTGGCTATTGCATCCTAACACAACAAAACAGAGCTAGCACAGGCTGGATTGCCGCTAAACCCTCCACCCGTCTCCCACAGATGGTGCATAAAGCTCCAGCTTGTTCCCTTAGGCAGCAAGAGCAGGACACATTATGCCACCTTCAGTACCTCTGCCTGCACCAACACAGCTTGTGCCTTCATTGAGTTCTTGCAGGAATCTGTCCAAGTCACACGATCCGAGCTCAAGGCTTAAACGGATTTTGAATAAGACACTGAAAAATTACTGGCCCCTCTACTCAGTGGAACAAACTTGGACATGTGTGTTTAACCTTTAGAACTCAGAGTGCATTAGTAAAATCTGATTTCAACAAATAAAAACGGTGTAAAACACTCTAAAACCGGTGTTTGCTCTCCTACATGCTTGCTGTTTCATTTGGCCCTCTATGGGTTTTGCCCAACCAATTGTGGGCGGAGACTATCCGGAAAGATCTTGTATTTTTTTCTTTTTGGGCCTTTTTGTTCTTTATGAGCATTTGCCTATGACGTCATTTTTACAGCCCCAGTAGTGATTATTATTATTGTTGTTGTTTTTAAAGTATAATAACTTTGGTTTCTATACGTGACAAAGCTCAGCATGCCGTCTGACACCTCGAGCATCAACACAAACCGGGGGAACTTCCATATGAAGAGCTGTTTTGCTGTATGACTGCAACTGATCATTAGTTACACATCCAGCACAGATATGTGCCCTCACATTCTAAGGGTTAATGGGTCATGCTGTATTTTCATCATCAGATCCCTTGCTAGTGATTCCATAGCCATCCATGGCCAGGCATCCAACAAACCCCCACTGCTCTGGTAGGGTGTGCAGGGTAGGATGGCCATCTCCCCACCAATCCTAACCTTTTAGTACACAAAGCCAGGAGAAAGAACAAAAAAGAACAAAAGAAAAAACAGACCCATGATCTTCCAGAACAATAAGCTATAAATAATGTGAAAGAAAAAAAGTCATAAAATTAACATCCACTATGGTTCATATTACAAACATTACATATATTATTATGAGTGTTAAGTTGGGGGGGTTGAGAGGGTGGTGGGATGTGGTGTGGAAGAAATTTGTATTTAATGTCTGCTGTGTGTACACCATCACCTTTCTGAAAACAATCAAAATTGAATCACAAATACATCTTGAGACATAAATTACTACATATAGAGAATCAACCTATAATGCAAACTTCGGTGTAAAGTACAATCCAGAGTGCAGAGATACTGTTTAGGTTTTTATTAAATAAAATAACAGCAAATGTTAATATGATGAGTGTTTCCAAGCCTTTGAGTGAGTGTATGTCTTACACAATATATAAATGATCAGCACTACAGCATGCTTCATGAGCTCTAATATTAAAATCTTGTACCTCCTATGATATCATTCTCAGCAGGAGCAGAGAGTAACCAAAGACAGCCTGCATAATCTTCCGCCACAGAACAGAGGCAGCTCATTAAGAGCGATCGATGGAGGAGAGGACACCCATGGCCATTCTGTCTGCCACAACATCAACTCCAGCATGAAGCTTCATAACACACTCCTCAGAGAGAGAGAGACAAGAGATAGATAGAGAGATAGATATGCAGACGGACAGACAGACAGACAGACAGATAGATAGATGGACAGATAGATAGATAGATAGATAGATAGACAGACAGACAGACAGACAGACAGACAGGGAGAGAGAGACAGAGAGACAGAGAGAGCAGGGGAGAGAGAGCGGAGGAGAGAGAGCAGAGAGAGAGAGAGAGAGACAGAAAGAGAGAGAGCGCAAGGAGAGAGAGCAGAGAGAGAGAGGGAGGGAGAGAGAGAGGGAGCAGGGAGAGAGAGAGAGCAGAGAGAGAGAGAGAGAGAGACAGAGAGAGATTGACAATAAGAGAGAGAGAGAGAGAGAGAGAGAGAAAGAGAGAGAGAGAGAGAGCATGTTCGTGAGGGAGAGAGATAGAGCAGGGAGAGAGAGAGGGAGAGTGAGACAGAGAGATATAGACAGAAAGAGAGAGAGAGAGATGTAATGCTTGGGTGCACAGCCATAAAGAAAAGTGGTGTAGCAAATCCATTCACTGTGTGTTTGGTTCAATAGGGTATTGATCAGGGTGTGAGCTCAGGGAGACAGATATATTCTCTTATTAGCAAACCTAAATGTCTTATTGGAGGAGGACTAGAGCTGTGCAGATGCCTAGAGGAGGAACATATTGCCTCGTGATTTCTCCGCAAAACAGAACATTTAATTAGTTAATTATACTGAAAATGAATCAGGTAAACAACTATGCAGAAGCAGGGGAAATATTATTAAACTTTATGTACCTTAATGTACATTAAATTCCCACACAAAAACCTTCATGAAGGTTTTATTGTGAGTCATTTTGGACCATTTTTGATCACCCAAATTGTGATATAGTAGCTTTTAGATATCAAATAGAGTAAACAAATGAGAAATGAACCAACGAAGGTATATACACTCCAGTATACGATAATATTGACATAGTGCGATATTTCTTTTTGGTTTTATTTCAGCAGCATTTAAAAGAGAATCAGTCTTATATAATGCCCATAAACTATCACTGTCCCTGTTGCCAAGTGTTTTTTGCTTTTAAATTCTATTTCTAGTTTTATACTCAAGACATCCAGGACCTAATAGCATTGTATATAAGTGTCTGAGTGCTTTAGATCATAATCCATAGCAATTATAATTGTAATGAATACTAAGTCAGTGCTTAGTAAGCTAAAAGAAGACAACAGAAATGAAGAAAACAGAATGAAGAAAAATGAACTGAATTCCACCTATGTGAGATTTGTAAGAAATTCTTATAGCGCAAAGTAACAGTTCTGAGAAATAAATGGTTTATTAGCTTTATTGATAACAATTAATTACCTTTATTAAAAGTAACTTCTTTAAAGGTATAATACCGAGATACTTTATACCCTCTCTAGGCCACCTGGACCAAAACTAGCCAATGTTTATGACCCCAGTAGTCAGTTTCTACTAAATCAGCACCAAGCAGGACCGAGTCAAACTGTCCTGATCAGTCTCCTTTCGATCCCAGTCTTGAGGAAATTGTCGCTGCGGCATTCCCAGTGCTCCTATCGACAAGCAGTCAACAGCACAATTATCACAGCGATAAGGCCATCATCCATCTTAAAGGAAGCGGACAGGAAACAGGCCAGCGTTTTACACCGCAAAGGCCCTCCCGCCCCTCAGTCGTCCCACACACATCTGGTTGCTGCCAGCCTGGTTAAATCACTGCCTATAGCAGGTCACTGATAACAGAAGTGGACGGCTTCTGTAATGGACCTTCACTGTAGCCTCCACTCAAGTTATCACATCAGGCATCCTCGAAAACAAACTGCCTGGCGCTCACAACAGGCCAGCCACACGCCACCTAGGATCAGGCACAGCGAGCTGACAGCCCGCCGCAAGACGTCTGACAAGCTGTCAATAAGGCTGACCCCGCCCAAATAAACAGGCCTAGGTCACCCAGGAGACAAGTGTCAGCGTCTGTCAGCCCCAAGCTTTTACAACACTGTGTTTAGAATCCATGAATTCTTCAAAGTCCAAAGTTATTGCTGGCATTTTGCTATAGTTTTCAAATATAATGACTAAAGGTAAAAAATTCAAAATTCAGTTTGGTACAACAGTTATATGAGTATATTTTAAAGTACATTTACAAGTACATCACAATGCTACATTGGAGTGTGGTCTGATCCATTTAGCCTGTATCTATTTAGAAGCATAAGAAACACTAAACCGGAGATTTGCTTTCTCATGTACCCATCTATACACTACTCACGAGCTAACATGTTAGCTTCGAACAAACCAGTACAAAACAATGCGCAATATGTAATGATAGAACAAAATATGCTAATTAGTTACATGACTATTTTGATTAATAAAAGCTCCAGTTACATACTACACCAACTAATTCACGTAAAAAATACACAGACAAAATGTTACACAAGTTAGGATGCCCATCTGCTCAACAGCGATGTTAGATTACAGTGCGCTGTCGTGTTTAGTCACTATGTTTCATCATGTGTCATCATGTGAGTGTGTGCTTTGTAACTGGCTTTATAGCAATCTAAATGCATCACTCTCGTGTTGTGAGCCTAATGTAACTCAATCTATTCTGTACACTCAGCCCTTAGCAATGTGTTCATCGTGAAAATTCATATTGTATTGGTGATAAACTCACAGTTCATTGTGCAGTTTTTTTAACAATTACAATTACAATATTAATTAATTATAAAACATTTTCTGTAGCAGTAGCAACAAGTTTGGGTCCGCATTTATATTTTCCCAGGTGAATCTATGTCAACAATGACAAAGACGAAAAACAATTGTGAATATATATTGTGTATTGTAAACCGCATGTACAGAATTTGCATGCACAATGATACATTTTCATAAAAATTCAAACCATATCATAAAATATCTTGTCTTCATCTATAAACACAAATGTGGACTTGACTGAAAGTTTGCAGTGTACACGGCCCAGAGAATTTCTCTGCATTCAGTGAGATCTGAGTCAGAAATTCTTAAAGGAAACCCTCCTTTTTACTTCCTCCAACATCCAAAAAAAGTTCAACTATCTTTTTGATAATGTGTGATCCTGCAGGCTGTGCAGATTTGTTGCTCGGTGTGACACAGCATCAAGCAAGCATCCCGCCCTCCTCAAACAAACACGCCAACTCTCAGGCAGCCAGCTCTCAGACTTCATAGCTGCAGTTGCTGTATCAAGTACAGGAGTGTAAAACAGCACTATAATGTCACATGAAACTCTGGTGCTAGTGAGTAAGTCTCTTTTTGAGGATGTTAACAGGCTTTATGATAGATAACTGAACCAAATTCTGTCCTCACTGAGTAGGTCGGACATTTAGCTAATCTAATAAGCACCAATAATATTCAGGCTTTCAGTTTAAAGGGCAGCTGGAGGCCTGGTGGCCTGATTGCCCCTGCAATCAAAAGGTTGCGGGTTCAAATCCCAGGACTGCAAGTGGCACCACTGAGGTACCCTTGAGCAAGGTACCGTCCCCACACTCTGCTCCCCAGTGGGCTGGTGGCAAGCCCACTGCTTCACTTGGTGAATGGATTCAATACAGAGAAATAATTTCACATTGTTCACACTGTGTGTCGTGTTCACTTGTGACTATAAAGGGCCACTTCATGCTACTTAAACCTTTACTAAGGTGACCAACATCTAAAGTGAAGAATATTTTACTTAAATGTCTGTTAAGAGCTTCAAATATCTGCATTTAAGTAAGAGAGACACTATAAAATGTAAAAAAATACCATTCAACACAATCAGCTAGATGCCACAGTATCAGGCAAACTCCTATCACAAGTAGCAGAAATAAGCATTATTAGTGAGGCTAACACATATAAATATGACCAACAGAGGGAATTAAGAGGTTTCTATGTTAAACAGTGCTTTGTAATGAAATGTTTGGCTGGCGTGGGCTCATAATTTTGTGACTCGAAGTTGTCTTTTAGCATTAAAAAGCTTAAAAAGTCAAGCATGTACGGTTTCTCTATAGAGTGCTCTGCTGGAGCCATAGCTAAGCTGGTCATCACAGAGAGGCCACACCTCTTCCCCCACCTCTTCTACTGAGACAGCCAATGGGAGCCATGGTCATTAATATGCAAAATCAACACCGAGAAAATGAGCTGTGCTTTGCAGAGAAGAAATAAGGATGTTTTTATTTGTCATTGTTTAATTAAATAAAAATTGCACCATGGGGTAAATAAACACTGCATGCAATTTTTATTTTATTTTTTATAGGCCCCCCCACCCCATATCTCTGACTCATTTCATCTTACACTGCAACTGCTACATAAAACATTACGCTATCTTTACTTTACTGGCAGAGGCTACGGAGAGAAGTGGACCTGCATCCTGCAGCCCTGTGTGCCGGCCTGTTCCGCTGCAGGAAGAGAACTGCTTCCACTAAATCTGTTTATTGCAATGAGGTGGCAGGCTGACGTAAGCCCCGGTGGATGGGTAAAGTAAATCTCGCAGCCATTAGTGAAAGTGAGCCAGGACCCTCCCCAGTGGGGGCAGTAACCATACAGGGAGCTGCTCCGACGCAACAGTACTCCCGTCACCGCTGCGTCCCCCAGGACACCTCCACCTCCCCGGGATGTGTCAGCTAGCAGGGCAGCTCCTACAACCAGCGCCACTGGCCTCTGTGTACAAACACCAACTGCTTCCATCACTCTTCCTTCAACACACCACCACAGTCACAGAAGACCTTACACCTTCAGAAGACACATTCTTAATACCAGTTTATGTAAGTTTCCAATTCACCCAGTTTTAGCTCTGCCATCACACTCATGACTCTCTCTCCCTCTATTTCTTTCTCCTTCTCTCTCTATTGCTTTCTCTCTCTCTCTCTCTCTCTCTGTCTCTCCCATTTTTGTACCCCTTTTTCTGTCCTTTCCTTCTATCCCTATCTTCTTTTATACCCTCTTTTTATTTTCAATGCCATGTCTCTCCTTGTTTCTCTCTGTGCCTTTCTCTCTTCCTCTCCTCTCTATTACTTTACTCTAGGTATGTGTGTTTCTCTCTCTCTTTCTCTCTCTCACTCTCTCTCTCTCTATGTCTCCCTTTTTTCCCCATATCTCTTTCCATTCTTTCACTTTCTTTTACTCTCTCACACTTTTTTCATTCAATGTCGCTATCTCATTAGTCCTGTCTTTTCCTGCCTCTCTCTTTCTCTCCCTCTCTCTCTCCCTTTTCACATACCCCTATCTTAGCCCTTTCTTTCCCTTCCTTTTAGTCTCCCGTCCTTTTTTTTCATTCCACATCTCTCTCCTCATTCCTGTCTTTTCCTCCCTCCCACTCTCTCTCTCTCTCTCTTTCAATCTCTTTCTCTCTCTCTCTCTCTCTCTCTCTCTCTCTCTCTCTCTCTTTCTCTCTCCCTCTCTCTC
>JBBIGA010000040.1:5034142-5066159 GCA_037576975.1 Alestes dentex
TCTCTCTCTCTCTCTCTTTCGCTCTCTTTCTCTCTCTCTCTCTCTCTCTCTCTCTCTCTCTCTCTCTCTCTCTCTCTCACTCTCTCTCTGCTTCTCTCTCTCTCTCTCTCTCTCTCTCTAAAAAAAACCTTGATCTCTCGCAAAGGTCCCTGAAATGTTCATACAGTGTACAGGGCGTTTGGCATTTTCAAATGGTGTCGAGCAAATCAAGCACCAGGAAAAAATGTGTTACGAGAATTTCTTATGACAGCCATAGTATACACCTTCTCGCAGAGATTTTATGAGCAATAGAGCTGAAAATGCTCAATCATCTATCTGGAGGTATGTTTTACTGATGCACAAGGGCTGCACTGCACGTGCTGTTTGAACTGGAATAAGTTTTGTAACTGTATAAGGCGCAGTGAGCAATTAATTCATGCATTTTTGCAGTGATTTCTGCTGTAACCGTGTTCCAAGTGAATCCTTGTTCCAGGATCATCCATTCAACCACAATGCAAACTGATCTCACCCCTGAAATTCAACATAGCACTGCATGAATATGCGGACTCACCCCGTCAACACGACGACGAAATCCATTACATTCCACCCGTTGCGGAGGTAGGAGCCTTTATGAAAAGCAAAGCCGAGAGCGATGATCTTAATTCCAGCCTCGAAGCAAAATATGCCAATGAAGTAGGGCTCTGTGTCTTCCTGTGGAGAAAAACACAAACACACACACATCACAAACTGAACCTATCTATTAAATATACTGGTTATTGGGATTATACACTTTAAGATGACATCTGTTACTAAATGACAATTTCTATAAATGTAATGTGTGAATGTGAAACAAAGAATTTTCTTTGAGTCACCAAGCCGAGAAATCTTTTCAAACCTTGAAAAGGTAAAAAAAAAAAAAAATTGAGGTCCAAATGATGTCTTTGTTCTAGTCATCAAAAACAGACATAATATTTTATGTTTATCCCTAAGGTGCTGGTTTTGTACTGTGCCCTTAAGAATGCAATATGACTGAAAAAAACTGTACATATTCGGTGTGAGTGGACAGTGGTAAAGTGCTGCATATGCAAATACACTATATCGACAAAAGTATTTGGACACCTGATTATTACACCACAAGGGACTTTAACGACACTGCATTTAAATACTTTAATATAGAGTCGGTCCCCCTTTGCTGCTATAACAGCTTCCACTCTTCTTGGAAGGCTTTCCACACGGTTTTGGAGTTTCTGTAGGAGTATGTGCCCATTCATTCTGTAGAGTATTTATGAGGTCAGGCACTGATGTTGGATGAGAAGGCCTGACTCTCAATCTCTGTTCTCTCATCCCAAAGGTGCTGGATGGGGTTGAGGTTAGAGCTCTGTGTGGGTCAGAACGATTTTTTCACACTGAACTCATCCAAGCATGTGTTTATAGACCTTGCTTGTGCACTGGGGCACAGTCATGCTGAAACAGAAAAGGTTCAACTTTGTCCACAAAGTTGGAAGCATGACGCTGTCCAAAATGTCTTGGTCTGCTGAAGCATTAAGATTTTTAAGGGGCCTTGACAAAACCCTGAAAAACAGGTGTGTCCCAATACTTTTGTCCACATACTGTATTTTGATTTTTGGGACATCATAAAATCAATTAAATCAGTTAATGGACTGGTAAGTGTTTAGATACTATACTCTTTTTTTTTTCTTGAGACAATTTCTATGATCCAGCCCTTTAAATGCATTTGTGACTTGAAGCTGGATCAGCTTGACAGATATGGCATGTAATTCCACCCAGAAAGACAAAGTTAAATTTAATATCCTGTCCCTTATTTGATGTCAATGTGTCAAGCGCAGCACAGGGCTAGCTGAGTGAGTGGATTAATTCAAGAAGGCAGCTGGGATGCCTGTGGGCTGAATGAGTGACGTCTCATTTTTATACAGGCTCTTGCCTTTAGAGCCTCGGACCCCCTCCACGAACAAACATGGCCCTGAGTGCTCTAATGACGCGCTGCAAGGAGTTCAAAAGGCAAATCCGAAGTCACAGTTTGAAACAGCAGGATGGGGTGGTGGGTGGATAAGAGAGCGGCACAGTGTGATGCTGGTTAGTTTACAAAGCAGCAATGAGGAAATCCGTCCAACTCCCTGCCTCTCTCCCTGCTGAGCAGCTACTCATGAAGGGGGGATTCTGCCGTTCTGTCTGGCAACTTTGTTGGGCCTTTCCTATCACGTTAGGCTATTCCTTTGTATTGACTAATCCACGCCCCGCTCATAAGAGCATTCTGCAAAAAAAAATGAATTCTGTCTAAGAGCAGCTCTTGTCAAAATACCTAAATTTTGAATGGGCTATTAATACAATTAATCATTGCACTGAATCGGATTTTTGCAACGTAAATTTTGACTAATTACTTACTACAGTAGAGGGGAAGCATGAACAGTGAGGATATGTTGAATGGAAACAGCCTTTAAATGTGATACTGATTATGCAACATGCAAAAATTTGCACACCCTTGGTGAAATGACATGCATTGCTGAGTTTCTAAATGATTTTCTACAGAAAACTTCTGCACATTCAATGCACAACTACTGTTAATTTGCTAAATTTAACAAACGTATATAAGATTAAGTGTTTGCCAATATCTTGAACTCACTGCAATTTGCACTTAACCTTTACAAAGAAATTGGCATGCATGGCATACAAGTTTCACCCCTATAGAGGACGCAACTTATATTCACTTAGAAATGCAACAAATTTATGTATATATAAATTAGTGCAAGGCATTCTTACTATGACAAGACATATGAGTCAGCGTTCTGTTTTTGAATAATAAGGATTTTTTTTGGGCACTTACCAGTCGCTGTGACATTGGGGTCATGTCACCTGCAGGTAAGTGCTGCTCCAAGGCCAGGACAATGCAGTTTGCTATGATGGTGGCGAGGATCATGTACTCAAATGGCGTGAGATAGTCAAGGCAGGTAAACACAATATGGAACACATTCTTTAAAATTATGGCGATAAAATTCTTTCAATAGATAGTACTATTAGATTTTTTCCATAAATGAAAAAAACTCTGAAAAACCTCCATATAATGTAAAGGCACTACACTGATTAAATATTTTTTCAGGGAACTGACTGTCAGAATTTCATTACATCACAACAAAACATTTGTTAGGAGAAATAAAAACTGTAAAAAAAAAAAAATACTGTAATAAGATTTTACTTTGGATTCTTTCTATTTGCTCATTTCTTATTCAAAGGTTTGCCACAGCGTAAGAAAATAAAGATTTTTTCAAATGGTGCAAAAACAGTGGACTTTGATGTGATTTTAAAAGCCAGTTTACCAGTAATGTCATTCTGTTCAGTAGTCCAGGGACATCAAGGGGATTATAATGAACATTACTGTGATTATGAATCACTGTTATGGTTATCATGATGACCCTGAGCTGAGAATGTCTACTGCACTTCTAAAGACAAGCCAGACCTTCAACCATCACTCCTGCCTTCAACCGTCACTCCTGCCATGATCACAAAGCCATTAGGACCTTGTGGCTGGTCTTATAGCCTTAATTACCCAGTTTGCAGAGACAGTAAAACTGGGTCGTGGCAGTATTTATAGTATGTTTCCACAGTAGAAAAGGTAAACCCCCACCAAGGTCATATGACCTTACAAGTGGTGCCTAAACTGCACCAGCCCCTTCCTCATTCACCATGGCACTGATTGTGATCAGGACATGTGCACCAGTGCAAAACACTTTTGACAGTGTTTAGCACAGTGAAGGCCTCTGGCTATAAAGGCCAGATCAGAAAAATCAGTACACCCAAGTATTAAGTATCCGCTTGAGTCTTACATAAGTCGGCAAAGACGCTGTTAGTTATCCGTAAACTTGTAAAAAATAGGCTAGGGTCACAATGACCCATACCAAGTCCCCCACAGCATTGGTATGTGGAGGAGTGGAGTTTTCAGGAGTGATCGCTCTTCATCCAAAACGTTTAGGATGAACTAGCAGGCCATTTGTAATCCCCAACTAAACATCCGACATCAGTAGCTGACTTCACTAATGCAATCAGAAACCCACAGCAATGTTTCAACATCTAAAGCCTCCAAGAAGAATAAAGGCTTTAATTCCAGCAAAGATGGGGACAGACTCCCTGCAATACCCTCAATTTCAGAAGAAGGGGTTGGATAAGCAGGGATGGATCTACAAACTTTTGGACATATATGCGATTTGTAAATTTTCCAAACTGAAGAGAAGATGCACCGGCTTGATTCAAATATGCACCTCATTTCCATATAAATTCATCACATTTATCATTTTTCTTTCAGTTTATATACTTTAGGTGATGTCTGTGTTGACTGCTGATGTTATATTTTATGCATGTGGAAACAATGTGCACATTCAAGTCAAGTAAATTCCGTGCATCACTGGGGGTTTTTTTCAGTGCAGACTAATAGGTGGTAATTGGTGATGGAGTTACTTCAGCGCGAGCAAGGGCACTACAGGAATCAACCTGCTCGCGCTCGTGTGGAGAGCCACCCACGCTGAAGGAGACTGCCATGTTTGGTTTAGTGGGCAATCCCCACTTCCTTGCTGCTTTAGCCATCGTGCGCCTGTAGAGAGTTTAATGTGTGTGGGTGGTTTCAGCACCTTGGAGAGCGCACAGATCTTCACGAGCCTTACTCTGCACTGAAAAGCGATTCGATTGATTATGTAAGGCGTGATTGTGAATAATCTTTACTAAAACCTTACAATTGAATGTGCGGAAGCGTGTCACGGTGGCCTGCACAGAAACTCTCACTGAATGTCTTTAATGGCCACGAAAAGTAGGGAGCAATATCTGCCTTCGGCACTTATTACTGCTATTCCCACGGGCGAGTCTGCACACTGATTTGGACGGCCTAATGCAAGAAGTGTTTTGGTTGCTAGGAGCGACCGGGAGGCTCGGCTGACTCCACAGGATCAATACCGCATTGGCTTAGGAGTGGAAAAGCACCCAGTGCATCCAGGCCCATTGTAGCACTGCGAGAAGAGACGGAGCCTACACACAACCAGAACCTGTTACACTGGAGAACTACAGTTAGAGAGGTTTGAGTTATATGACATTCGTGTTTTGTCCAAGGAAACGAATCCTACATTTACTACCCCCATCTGCTACAGACCATTCTACTACCCTGATTCCACCTCTTTGTATTCTCCCCTTTGTACTCCCCACCTGCTGCTACCCCAGCTCCACCAACATTTCACCCCAACCCTACATACTCAAATTCTTCTGTTAACCCTGTTATTTTACCTTCATTCGACCATCCATCTTCTTCATCCATTCTATTGCCTCTTTGTATCTTTTTACTTTTATTCTGCAACCCCGTTCAATAACCTTTAATGCCCCTTTTCTACAATCACAATTCTAGTATCATTCTACTCCCCTAGATTACCCTCCTTATTCTATTACTACAAGTGTACTGCCCCATTCTACTACTTTCATTCCACTACCCCAAGTGTCCTGCCCCATTCTACTATCCTCAGTCTACTACCCCAGAAGTACTTCCCATTCTGCTACCTTTAATCTACTACCCTAGTTTACTGCCCCATTCTACTACTTTCATTCTACTACCCCAAGTGTAATGACCTATTCTACTTTCTTCATTCAACTACCTTCATTCTATTACCCCAAGTGCACTGCCAAATTCTACCTTGTTCACTCTACTGCCCCATACTTACTGCCCCATTCTACCATCTTCATTCTACTAACGCAAATGTACTGTCACCTCCACTATCTTCACTCTACTAGCCTACATGTACTGCCCCATTCTACTGCTTTCTTCCTACTACCCCAGCTGTACTGCCCTCTCTATTACCTCCCTTTTACTAGATCTATTCTACTACCTATTTTACACTTTTATTTAACCTCCCCCTTTTCTACACTTTATTCTACCTTCTTTCATACTGCTGTGCACATCCTGTGCCACTACCCTCATTCTACTCTCTTTATTCTACAACAAAAAGTGCACTGCCTCATTCAAAACCCACCTCAGTTCCACCACTGCCACTCATACAATCCCGTTCTATCCCTAGTTTACTGCCCGTATTCTACTATTCTCCTTCTACTACCCCAACTGTACTGCCCTATTCAATGTTCTTCATTCTACTACCTTCATTTCATAACCCAAGTGTACTGGCCCCTTCTGCTTTCTTCAGTCCAAATGTTCTGCTCCACGCTACTATCTTCACTCTACTACCCCAAGTGTACTGCCCCCACTAATACCTCGCTTTAACTAGACCTTTTCGACTACCATTCTTACACTTGCATTGAACAACCCCCTTTCTACCCCTCAATCTACCTACTTTAATTCTACTGTCCCTGTCCCGTACTACTACCCTCATTCTACTATCTTTACTGAAAGTGCACTGTCCCATTCTCCCATTCTACAACTACCTCAGTTCCACTGATGCACCACATACCACCCTGTTCTACCCCCCTTTGTTATCTACCCTTATTCTTCTAGCCCCAGTTCTATTGCTTTTATTATCTCCTTTGTGCTCTCCTTATTCTCCTCATTCTACTATCTTCACTCTACTACCAAGTGTACTGCCCCCTCTGTTACCTTCCTTTTACTAGACCTTTTCTACTACCGTCCCTACACTCATTCAGTTCTACTATCTCCTTTGTACTCGCCTCGTTCTCCTCATTCTACTTTCTTCATTCTACTGCCCCCTCTATTAGTTCCCTTTTACCAGACCTTTTCTACCATTCTTACACTCGCATTTAACTGCCCCCTCTCTACTGCCCACGTCCTGTACTGCTACCCTCATCCTACTCTCTTTATTCCACTACCAAAGGTCCACTGTCCCATGCTACAGCCACCTCGGTTCCACTGATTCTACTCAAACCATCCTGAGCTACCCCCTTTTATTTTCTACAACACTCATTTTCTACCAGAAGTGCACTGGCCCATTCTACAAACACCTCAGTTCTACTCATACCACCCTGCTCCATCCCCTTTTATTTCTCTTCTACCCTCATTCTTCTAAACCCAGTCCTGTTCTGCCTTTATTACCTGCTTTGTACTCTCCGTGTTCTCCTCGCCTTCTGTTGCTGTTTGTTTAGAGCTGGTGAGCCAACACCCCTGTCAGAGCCTGTTGCCTCATCACGTACCTTCTGCTTATGGTGTCTTAAGTTTATTTAAACTAAAACTACCATCTCCATCATGAACAAACTTTGAGCAGGAATGAAAAGAAATAGCCTCGCCTGCAACAGAAAGAAGTCCAAACACGATGTGCTTTGTCATACAGAGTCACCTGTGCGCACAGGACAGTGTGTGTGTGTGAGTGAAGGATATGGCCACTCTGTAATTTTCTTGGCGTATTTCCGAATCACGTTATCCTCACTGAAGATGAAGAGGGAGCGGTTGACGGTGAGGCAGTTCTGTTTGACAGGGATGGGGTTGTAGATGGCCATGGTCCGGGCTCTCTGGGCCATTGTCTGCTTGTAGATCCGCTGAGTGCCCGGGGGGCCCGGCTGCCGGGTCGCCCCTCGCCCCGCGGCCGAAGACGGGGAGCCCGTCCCCCCGTAACGGGCCGGCAGGTCGTCCTCGAAGCGGGCCATTCTGGAAATGCACGGATGAGAGCACGGAATTCAGGCTGGGCAGGAGAGAAGGCAGGGAGAAGTAGCATCACAACGAGAGAGGGGCTCCCAGCCACGAGGCTTCAACCATCCGACGCACGCATCCCATCCAACACAGCAGCAACCCATTCACAGAGGGTGGGGTACTACAATTGTTTTTTTCTCCCTTCTCTTCTCTTTCTTCTTTTCTTTCTCTTTCCCTTTTTATCAAATCTCACACGATTCCGGCCGGGAAAGGGACTAAACACATTTTATCGCTTCTCTCCATTCAAACAGTTGCCATCCCAGTCTCAGCTTCACCTGCCCATGTTACACAAGCGTCTCTCGCGCAACAAAAAGAAATGAAATGTTTAAAAAATAATAAAGGCAAGGCTGAATTTTCAGTCAAGTTTCTTTTCCCCCACCTCTTTAAGATCCCAGACTCGATGCCGTTGCTGTTGCAGTTGCAGATGCTCCGGAGGTTGGGTGTGTGTGTGTGTGTGTAGGAAGGAGGGGGATTTCTGTTCCTCCGTCTCTTATATTCCTTCTGAAAGACTGTGACGTCTTCGTCCCATCGCTACAGCTCGTACGAGCTGGATCCTAATTGAAAAATGAAAAGAAAGCGCAAAACAGAAAGCAGACCCTGTTGGCGCTCCGTGCAGGTAAACCAGCTGGAGACGGGAGCGCGAGCGCCGTTTCCTGCAGCAGCCGCTGCTCTTTCTGAACCGGCCCACGTCACGCGTCACGTGACGCAGAGGCCCCACCTGCCCCCGTCCCAGTATCCATGGCACGGGGGGCAAAAGGGAGTAAAATCAGCATCAGTCCTCGGACCGGGTGTCACAGTGACCACTGGTGCACAGCATGCTAAACACCAGTTTATCTGCAGTGCTGTGAATGGGGCTCCTGAAATATTCATCAGTGTCACACCCAGAGAGGGAAAATACAGAGATTTGCTTGACTGGGTATCATTAAACACTTTATTATTATTTGTTTATGAGTTTATTATTTCATTCTATTACCCCAACCTCACAATCTTCACTCCACTGCTGGCTATCATTAAACGCTTTATTATTATTATTTGTTATTATTTAGTATTATTTGTTTACTGCCAACCCAGCAATCTTCACTCTACAACCCAAGTGTACTGCCCCATTCTACTATCCTAAATCTACTACCCGGAGAGTACTGCCCCATTCTCCTATCCTAAATCTACTACCCCGAGTGTAGTGCCCCATTCTACTATCAAAAATCTACTACCCCAAGTGTACTGCCCCATTCTCCTGTCCTAAATCTACTACCCTGAGTGTACTGCCCCATTCTACTGTCCTAAATCTGCTACCCCGAGTGTACTGCCCCACTACACCCCATTCTGCTAGTTTCCTTCTATTACCCCAAGTGTACTGCCACATCCAGCATCTTCACTCTACAAGCCCAAATGTACTGCCCCATTCTCCTACCTTCTTCCCATTATCCCAAGTGTACTGTCTAGTTACACTACTTTTATTCTATGTCTCCAAGTTGTCTTGCTCTAGTCTACTTTCTGGAGAGTAAAATCAGCATCAGTCCATGCTTGATTGTGCTTGGACCATGTGTCACGGTGACCACTGGTGCACAGCATGCTAAACAACAGTTCATCCGCAGTGCCCTGAAATATTCAGCAGTGTCACACCCAGAGAAGAAAAAACACCTTTGTTTGACTGGCTATCATTAAACACCTATTTGTTCATGAGTTTATTTGTATGCTTGTTTTGTCATTACTCTGTAAAGCATTCTTGGGTTTGAGAAAGACACTAAACATATTATTTTTATAATTAGTAGAGGGTGTGCTGTGGTATCTGGTGCCAAAAATTAACATCAGATCCTGGAAACTGTATACTTGGACCTCCCTGGAACAGAATACTTTGAACACCTGGCTGTCTGAAAGAAATTGTGATTCATTAGACCTTCTTCCATTGCTCCGGGGTTCGGTTCTGATGTACACATGCCCATTGCAGGAGTTTTTGGCAGCGGACAAGGGTTGGCATGGGCACTCTGAATGGTCTGCAGCTTTGCAGCCTCATATCCAGGAAGCTGTGATGTACTGCGTGTTCTGATACATTTCTGTTATACTCAGCATGGACTTTTTTTGCAATTTGTGCTAAAGTAGGTCTTCTGTGGGATTGGAACAGATGAGCTAGCCTTGGGCACCCATAACCCTGTGTGTCAGGCTGGACTGCTTTTTGAATAAGACACAACAGGCTCTAAGCCAATCAGAACAGAAATCATTTACATGTATCAATTTTTAGGCCAATAAAGCAAAAGCATCCTGTTCAAAAGTGGTTGAAAAAAAAGGTCATTTAAAATCATTTGATTTCACTTTTGATTTCAGAGTTTGAGAAACCCTGACTAAGGTGACTATGGTTGGTCTTCCAGTTGGAAACAGCCAGTCAGACAAACAGCTTTCTAGTTCACTGGTGTGGATAACAACATAAAAACACACACGACTCCAGACTACCAAGAAAACTAAAGAGGAAATAAACTATTCATGATCCAAAGCACAAAAGCTCATCAGTGAAAAACATTGTAGGGAGCGATGCTACTCCAAGCCTGATTTAGGACCATCAAGAGCTGTAAAGATGCTCCAACTGGCACCATCAGCTTCACTGATCATGCAGCTATTCACACCAGCATGACTATGAATACTGTACACTGCAAAACCTGCACAGTTCTAGCACATTTAAATGCTTCATAAGCATTATAAATGATACTCTTAGGTCATGTAATATGCTCTGAAACTGCACTTCAACCCCAGTAAAAACATAAAGTGAGTAAAGCACTGAACCAGACCCATAATAATGAATTACTGTCTGAACCATTCTGGACCATCAGGATTTTCATTAATGCTGGTTATTATGCAATAGGTATGTCATCAGTGTTCTAGGTTATCCTGTCCCTTATTTGAAGCACCGCAATAAAGGAGTCAAGGATCGATTGGAAGCATCTAAAGATGGTGGCAAAGAGTTTCATTGTGGCGGAGAACAGCAGTTTCCTTTGTAATCCTTTTGTTTCTTAACGAGGGATGGAGAGGGAGTTTGGAAGCGCAAGCCTCCTCTCAGGACCGTATGTCGGATATTACACTGCGACATTAATCTGTGTGTCTGGGACATTACAGCATGTCTAACTCAACACTTTTAAACCCTACCCTACAACCGAACACCTGATTATCGTCTTTCGGATGCACGATATCAGAACAGACTGTTCAAATATGTGACACAAAAATACAAAATATACTCTACAGAGCATGCACTGCTGCACATTTTAATGCAAAATTGCTGTTTACTTGCTGAATTTTATATTTTTATGTTAAATTACTGGAAATAGAACATTTGCTCTGAAACATTTGAACATCAGTGGGTTCTCAGTTGGGGATATGTACTTATTTTAACATAGAAAATCAACAAAATGTGTCTGAAGACTCTTGCATACAACTGTATGAACATGAGAAAGAATTCAGATAAATTTAATTTTATTTATCCAGCACAATTTACAACCAAAGTCGCTTTGTTGTCACAAAGCCAAGCCCCTAGTGAGCAAGCCAAGGGTGACAGAGGTGAGGAAAAACTCCCTAGACTGGAGGAAGAAACCTCAGGAGGAACCAAGACTCAAAAGGAGAACCCATCCTCCTCTGGTCGACCCGGAGAGAAAGAGAAAGAGAGTCTCTAAGGGGCATAACTAACAAGAGAAGGCCATCGTGACTGCATATGAGGCATCAGTCCAAGTCATGTATTATTGCACCCCTACTGGGTTGATTTATGTTTGGTACAAAGTACAGTGTGATACACATCTTTCCCTTTAATGTGGCCCCCAGTAGCTGGTCAATTTACTGCTATTCCTGAAGCTCATTTTGTGATGACTGTAATCTGAATCGAGACCTGAATTCTTTCCAACAGCCAGTTATGTCAGTACCAGCTGGTCTGAGCAGTTCTGACTGGAGCTAAGGAGTTAAATATGTATATGTTAAATATAAATAATGGATCCAGGCTGCACTGCATTCGAGGATGACTGGAGCATTTACATGGAAAATTCAGTCCCAATAACAAATATTACAATAAACAAAAAAAGAATTTCGACTTAACAGTAGAAAATATACACCAAAATGCTTTATTCTTTACATGATCTTCATGTCAGTGGCAATGAAGACCTGATAAAACTGGAAACTGGAAAATACATATTTAAAAACAAAAGCATGAAAATCTGAATAACACTGCATTCAACAGCTTTTTTGATTAGACGAATGTCTGTTTCAGCATCACTGGTAAAAAGCAGCGGACAGATGGCATGCCTTAGCTAAAACCTTCTCTTCAAATAAGGGTGTTTCCCTTGTCCTATAAACAATCCAAATCTGTTTCTTTAATATGCTGTACTATAAAGAGCTATAAATGTACTGGAAATGAAAATTCACGCAGAATATAATGAAAACAGGAAGAATGAAGTGCAAACTTGAGCCGTTTTAAGGCACGATATACCATTGGAAAGTTTTCATTAATAGATATTTGAACTAAAAATTTCCATTCCTGAAAGATTTGCAGAAGGATTTCCCAATGTATTACTCGTAATTAGATTTATTTCTGTTTTTGTACTTAAAAAAAAGACAAGACATCCATTCTCTAGAGCGTATCATCACAATAAAAACAAACATTTTAATTCTAACATCATCCAAAGGTAAGATGTTCTCTGTGTTGATAAATATGCAAAGTTTAAGTAGACTCTGGAAGGTGAAACTGATTTTGTTCCTGTCTTTGTTAAAAACGTTTTTTTCCCCCCACTGTTTACCATTTTGTACTGTTGACAGTAAGTCATCAGCATGGGGTTTCATGGACGGATGGTGTGACGAATGAATGAAAGAGATGAAAAATGTTAAAAATGCTGGGCAGACTGATTAATTGATGAACAGATGAAGAGTCACGCATGCTTCTTCACCGATACTGTAACTCATATCCTGAGCTCCTCGTAGAGCGTAGATCCTGGTGCTTGGTGAACAGTCCCACAAAAACAGGTTGGGCTCACACAGGTGGTTTATAAACCTGCTGACGCTGGACTGGTGCAGTAGACCTCGCCAACCTAAAAAAGCAAAGATTAAAATCATTCAGTGCAAGGAAGCTTAACACAGTGGAGAGGTGCTGCTCTTTGATGGTTTGTTACCTACAGCACACCCTGCTGGCCAGATGTCATCAAAAGGTTCAACGGTTGATTTGAACAGTGTTAAATATTTTATTCGCAAGTAATTCTGTCAAAATGGCCTCACTGCCCAGACTGAACACATACCTGTCATCCACTTCTCCATCTGAAATCACCTTATGAGCAAACATGCACACATAGCCAAGCCACGAAAAATATATTTGACACAAAGAGCATAGATAAAGAATTCTTATTAACTCATTATGGCTATTAGAATCTCTTTTTTGAGTTGTTGAGTTGTTTCTAGAAGGTCTCGGTATAGCCAGTGCAGTAAATAATTTTCAATTATTTACACATAGCATATAAACACATCAACTTATGCATATATTTTTATGTTATACACATTAATGCCATTGCTCTTGGTGGTGATAAAAAGCTAATACATTACAGCAGCTCCCAACAATAAAACATGTAATTGCTTTTAATGGGATGTGAGCGAAAGGTCATACGCAGGGTGGTTTCTTCAGGAACAACATGCAGCACTTATTCACCAGCACATTTTTGCAGTGCGGAGGACCTGCAGGGCTTAATGAGACCAAACAACCCATTTGATTTATTTTTATTGTAATTCTACGCTATTAAAATGCACTTGGAACATTCTCATGCCTATACAACATCTTAATATGCTTAATAGCCATAGCTGGGTGATGACTCGTTCAAAAGCTTCTAAAAGCGACTGGGGGGAAAAAAAGCCCTTTTACCGCAGTGGGTTCTGGACCACTCATATCCCGGCAGGTTCACCAGCCTGAGACGGCACTGTTACATTCAGACAAGAAGCCTGGGTCGCTTCTACAGAAGTCCTACAAAAGATGCCCCTCCTGAACACAGAAGAATAAACTGATAAACAGGATAAACACTTCCAACATTGCCTATTTTTGAGAAATCTTGCAATTACCCCCTTAAGAATCTGCACTTCCGTGGCACTTTTAATCTTCTTTTATTAATTTTCTATGTATTCTTTTATTTCTTTTTTTTTTTATTATATTATTGTATTCCTGTAAAGGACCTTGAATGACCTTTGTGTTTGATAATGGGCAAAGTAAGTACACGTGACATAAAAATGAGAAAATCTCCAATAAAGAGCATACAGGGAGTAGATAATACAAAACTACTGAGCTGTTAAAAAGGAATGCAAACTGCAGAAAGGCAGCTGGAGGCCTGGTGGTTAGGATGTTGCCTCTGTGACCAGAAAATCATGGGTTTGAGTCCCAGGACTGGCAGTGGCACCACTGACGTACCTTTGAGAGCCACTTTACTTTAGAGAAGTTATGGACCTCTGAGTTCTAGGCAAAGCAGCTATGGTGATCATGAGGAGGGCAGTAAGAAGGTCAGTTTTGGGGAAAAGTGAACACCTTAGCCTTGCTGTCCTCCTCCCCACGGTGAGGGCAGAAATGTAGACTATTCACGCTCAAGCTTTTGGCTTTCATATCCCATTACATAAGAAACCACAGCATGAGCTACTTCAAGACAGCCATTATGTATTCCGGAGAATGAGTGCTGAGTCAAGTCTCGTCATTTCATTCCCAAGAGAAAGTTTTATTAAAAACATCAACAACCCTATTGACAGTAAAAAGTATGAACGTATCCAAGTCAATATCACTGGATATTCACATTGATAATTTATTCATGGGGGAAGAAAATGTGCCAATTCTTCCCTGCGCTCATAGCCCTGCAGAAAAAGCCACAGCTTGGGCAGCTCTGGTACTTGACTATGTCAGTCTGGTGGTCCTCCATAGCACCAGCAAGGGGTCCGCTTCTTACCATGTCTAGGTAACACGTACAACGTATTGTACATGTTACCTAGACATGGACTGAATTGTGGTCAACCATACTGACCCTTTAAAAGGAAGTTTAAATGAATAGTTTTGAAAAAAAAATTGAATTAACGTCATATTTCAATCATCCCATAATCAGCCAAGATATGTTCAGGGTCCAGATTTCGCTTCTTTACTTTAGAACTGGATTTACTAGAACAACTAATTAACACTAGGAAAAAAAAAATCAGTAAAAATATTTGTGTAAAAACATCCCCAAACTCGCAACCACATGTAGCTTCTCATTATGCTGGCACCGTCTTGTGAATGTGGTTAAGGAGACAGTGTGACTTACTGCATGCTGTAAACCAGAACAAAACCTTATTATGTAGTCGAACGGTGCAGGCAGTCATTCTGGACAACGGGGTTTGTTTTTACAAACCACCTCAGGAGGTGGAGTGCTATTGTAGAGTCCTTTTTATGATGATGACCACCATAAATGTGGAGCAATCTGATCCAAGATCAGTCCTCTTTACAACAGCTTTGAGAATATTAGCATTTAGTGAAGCTGGTTAAATGTAGTTAATTCGCTTACCCCACAAAGCCATTTCTTTAGGTTGAACTGACACATCATTTTCCATCAACCTTCAGGTCCTTGGGAACTGTTATTATTGCAAGGCTCTTCGTGATTTAACCTAGTTCTGGTTGATGTTTCCATGGTTGTTCCTTGTTTTTGGTTTGTTGCTGTCTGCTTGTGTTTTTATCCCTACATCTGTGACTATAGGTATTGAGGCTCATAGAATATGTCCTGCCCCACAAAAGCCCAGTGCCTCAGAGCAGGCTCTTCCTAGGACATTTGATGGTTTAATGGAACCCAGGCTGTCTTTGTAGCCTCACTGTTGACAGGGATTCAGCCACATTAGAAAATGAGACCCTGTATCAACATTTCAGTGGGGTTCAAATCAGGACTTCTCACATCTCAAACCACGTCATCTGCCTTTAGCCCCAGACTATCAGCAAATTGCTACCCAAAAACAGACGTCTTTTTTTCTTTCTGATTTTGGTGTTATTGACTGTTTAAATACTTTTTGAACAACTAATCAACCAGAAAGAATGAAGAGTTGTGCAACCCCTAATGTCCAGAAGTCTGGAGATGTAGAACTGTCCTCTGCCTCCTCACATTTACATTGGCATCTTTAGCAAATGTGTACATTTCTCTTTTTTTATATTTCATGCATTAAAGTGTGCAGATGTACAGAATTAAGTAGAAAACACTGTTCTGGTTCATATCATATATCAAGGCCTCTCACCTGTTACTACCAGAGAATTATGCAATGTTGGACATCAGAAGAAAATGTTTAATATATGTTAAAATGATGTGCATTCATAGAGAAGTCTTTGTCTTGCAGCTGCTGCAGTTGCTTTGCTTGGACTAAGCAGTCAGGGCACTGCTCTTGTGACAAATAGGAATCAACCACCAGAACTGACGCAAAAATGTATGTCAATATACAACATATTTCACGGACATACAGTATGTTGAGTACGATACAAACATTTTGAAACAATGCAAAATTAGTGCAAGAGACACAGTTCAACAAAAATATTGCATTTATTTGTAAGGTTAACCGGTTTGCAGGTGGTCTGCTGCAACATTTGAAGGGTATATCTTACATTCTTATGCTCTAGACAAGATACAACATTAGATTCTGTTTCTTACTCATCAAGCTCACCCAGAGACCATCACTGTTACAGTGTATCGCTTGGAAATGCATCACAGTACAGATGTCAAAAGGTCTTATACTTTTCCATTAACTTCGATTTAACCAGCAGCACAAATTCTGGAAGCTGGATTATTAAAATGAGGTTTAAAAGGTCCAATGAACATGAAAGCAGACATGATTCTTTTCCAGTAGCAAGTTCCTACTTTTTGTGTCCATACCTGCTGGTCCAAGCAGTTCTAACTGAATATTTAAATTATGAATAATGGGTCCAGGCTGTGCTGTATTTTAGGACAACTGGAGCAATGAAATGGAAACTTCAGCCCCAATAACACAGCTGACTTAAAACAACGAATGAAAAAGCATCTCCACTGAAATACATACAAAAAAAAAAATACAAAATGCTTTATTCCTCACATTATCATAATTAATCACTGCATTAAGAGCACAATAAAACTGGAAGGATTAGAAAAATATATTTAAAAACCTCCTCTGAGGGCACAACAATTGGTTCATCAATTGGCTCAACAGTTTTTTTTTTTCCTTAACTTGGCCATATAAAGGCCACTACGTGATAAAAGACACTGATGGCGTGCAAAACAGCTGAGATGTAAAACTAACTTCTCAAACCCTTTCTTTGATTAAGTGACCTAAAAACATCAATTTTGTGATATAATTGACTTTCCATAAGGAAAACTAAATGTAATAAGCTGTAAATGTAATAACTGTATTTGTGCAGTCATAAGAATGTCCTCTCTGTAGAGTTAAAAACAGTATGATGCCATGACAAAGAACAACGAAGAGACTTGATCATCTAGGGGTACATTAAGCAGGTAATACTTGCAGCCTACTGTAGCCACTGTAGAAGGTCTCAGGGTTGGTTTCCCGCTCTCGCAGTGCTGGCTGAGTGAATGCGCTCAGTGCTGGATACCTGAGCTGAAGACTGTACAGTGGGTGTCTGGGCTGAACCATCCACATGGCTGCGGTCCAAAACAGCCTTTGAGTGTCTGCACTTTGAAGACCCACACTGACAGGTGAAGTACTTTCTCTTGATCTCCCAGTACTGATCTCCATAGTCAAAGCTGGGGGAAAGTAACAAGCACAAATTAGGAACGGAACAGAGAACAAAACTGAAAACCAAAAATGAACAATATTTTCCCCAGAATGGTGCAGCCGGTGGACCTAGTGCTTAGGAAGTTGGCCCTGCGGTCAGAAGGCCATGAGTTTGAATCCCAGGACTGCTAGTGGTACCACTGAGGTACCCTTGAACAAGGTAACGCCCCCACACACCGGTCCCTGGGTGCCCTCTGTTGGTGGTCGCCCAATGCTTCACTTAGTGAAAGAATTTCACAGTGTTCACACTGTTTGCTGTGGTGTGTTCACACGTGACTATAAGGGGCCACTTTTTACTGACAACAGGAATAAAATAAAGTAATACTTAGTCAGTGAATCAGTAGTAAATCAATTAAGTCTTAACCTATATATGTTAACCGGCAGCCTATCAGATAAAGAGAGTGCGAGATCCCAACGCAAAGCTGAAACAAAGTGAGAAAGGCCTGGAATTTACAGTTGCTACTGAAAAGCTTCTGTTACATGTTCATTAAAAGCAAACCGGCTCTGTATTCATACACTCCTACCTCCTGTGTCCTTCCTTGACTCAGCCAAATGTTTTTAAAGCTCCTCAAAAGCAGAGAATCTGCCTGTTGCTGACTGAAGGAGTGGGCAATTTACTTGCATTTCCTGCAGTAAAGAGAAGCCCAGTTTCTCTTTGTCTACACTCAGCTGCTCTGTGACTCATGTTTACGATAGCTGTTATCCAAGCTTTGCAACACAAACAAGATCATCGACCTGGTTGTGCTGGAGCAGTTTGTGGCTCATCTGGCAGAAAGGATGGCTAAGTAGATCTAGTGCCACCAATGAAGCCATCCAGCTGGCAAAGGACGACCTCCTGGCATATTTGAGGGCTTGAGTTCCTTTTCTTTCTCTCTCTCTTGTTCTCTTTATCTCTCTCTTTCTTTCTCTCTCTCAAATTCGTTCGTCTACAGGTGATGATAAGCTCCATGTTAATTCTTGCTATGTGTCACTTCAATATTTTGACAACTTTGTTTATAATAAAGGCTACAATTACTGTAAAATTATGTACACTTTACTCAATAAATAATATTATAAATACTTGCAGCTCTTGCTGTTTGCAAATTGCAGTTTCAATATAAAAACAATCTTTTAGCTCTAGTGAAAAACAACTTACAATAAAAAAAAACCCACTCAGAAATGATGTTTTGTTCACTGAAATATTTTACTATTTCATTTCTATTCTGTTATCCAAAATAATTATCCCTTTTCGGCTTTCAGCTCGTGTATGCCATTTTCGTATCACTGATAATGAGCACACAGAATAGAGCTTAATGAATGGATGGTATGATAAATGGACGGACATGATGAACTGATGAATGGCTAAATATATCGGTCACTCAATACTGATTAATTGATAAAGTAATGAAGAGCCAAGCCTTTTTTCTTCACTGGTGCAAAGCTTTACCCGAGCTCATCTCCAGCATGTATGGCTTTGCAGGAGAAGAGGGCAACACGGGGGAAGCGTAGATCCTGGTGCTTGGTGAACACTCTCACAGGAAACAGGTTGGGCTCACACAGGTGGTTTATAAACCTGCTGACGTTGCCATAGAACTGGGCATCGATGCAGTAGACCTCACCAACCTAAAAACAGATTCAAATTACTCAGTCCAATAAACACACATCACTTCAGTGGTAAGGTAACTGCACACTCTGCTGGTCAAATTCAAAAGGTTCGGTGACTGACTTAAATAGTGTAAAATTTCAGTAATGTAACAATCCATGATAAAGACTACCTTATTGTCCAGATTGAACATGTACGCGTCACTCTCCCTGACATTCGCTTCTTCGTCTGAAATGATCTCCCCAGCAAACCTGCACACAGCAAAGCCACCAGGTAAACATGTCTGACACAAAGAGCACAAAATCTATGATGGATAAATATTACTAATATCCACTATGAAACTAATGTTCAGATTAAATAAACAGCTCTTTTCTGGAACTGGTGTCTAATGTCTGTCCATCGTTTTCAATAAAGACTACTATACTCCCATTTGGTCTAGCAGTTAGGGTTCCAGGTTTTCACCCTGGCAGTCCGGGTAAGACTCAGTATGGGAACGATTATTATTGTTGGGCAGCTGGAGGCTTGGTGGATAGGGAGTTGCCTCTGTGATACGGTCATACACTATTTGGACAGAAGTATTGGGACACACCTGTTTTTCAGGGTTTTGGGCTAAGCTCTTTTCAGTGAAGGGAATCTTAATGCTTCAGCCTACCAAGACACTTTAGACAACGCCATACTTCCAACTTTGTGGACACAGTTTGGGGAAGAACCTTTTCAATTCCAGCATGACTGAGCCCCAGTGCACAAAGCAAGCTCCATAAAGACGTGGCTGGATGACTTCAGTGTGGAAGAACTTGACTGGTTGCACAGAGCCCTGACCTCACACCCCATCCAACACCTTTGGGATGAACTGGAACGGAGATAACAAGTCAACCCTTCTTGTCAAATATCAGTGTCTGACCTCATAAGTGCTCTACAGAACCAATGGGCACAAATTGCCACAGAAACTCCAAAATCTTGTGGAAAGCCTTCAAAGCAGAGTGGAAGCCGTTATAGCTGCAAAGGGGGAACGACTCCATATTAAAGTCTGTGTATCTGAATGCAATGTCAATAAAGTCCCTGTTGGTTTAATGGTCAGGTGTCCCAAGATTTTTGTCCATATAGTTCGAACCCCAAGACTATCCCCACACACACACCTCCCAAGGCTCCACAATGGAGGCTGCCCACTGCTTCATTTGGTGAATGGGTTAAATGCAGAGGAACAATTTTACATTGTTCATACCGTGTGCTGTGCTGTGCTCATGCATGACTACACAGGGTCACTTTACTTTAGACATCAAATAAATAATGGAATGGGTCTATCTATGAATGCACAGATTGTTGAAAGGGCCAATACCAGCACGACATCATATGAATAGCTGTTGGGCATTTCAGGCTTGCTTCCTTTGCTGTGCTGCAACAGTCCCGTTGGCCTCAGGATAGCAGCTCTGCACCACATAATAACGTCCTGAGCGATATCCTTAGGGCTCATGCCAAACACTTTGAGAGGTGTTTTCAACATGTATTTGATGCATTTCCTCTGACCTCCACAGAATTGCTTTCCATACTATGACTGAGAACAGGACAAACTGATGCCATGACTGATATCAGCTTCTGATATGGAACTGAGGTCACAGTTATCAGCGAAGAAAAAGTCTGAGATGTCTCTTCTGACCTTCTAATTGCTTGAAGCCTCTTAAGCTTGCCATCTGTTTAGTACTTCCAATGTCACCATCTCTTAAAGCATCAGATTGCAGAACATGAGGCTGAACATTGCTGGTGTCAAAGCGCAGCCTTGCCTGACACCATTGTAGCCTTGATATCTCACCACTGTTTTCGACTCGTGTCTACATGCCATCAAAGAACAGTTGGACTATGAAGATAAACTGCCACGAGCACACGTGCTTAGGTTGGATGGTGGTGAAAAAATATGAATTGGACAATATTTGGTACATAAACACCATCCATATTATAAGTGGACATTTGGGGAAAAAATTAAATACAAGAAAAAGAAAAGAGGATATGGGCCTTTAATGAATGTGAGAAGAAGCCCATACTCGCATATGAAGGTTCCTTCAGGAATATCTTGCAGAGCTCTCACACCCCAACCCTTTCTGGTAGTCCGGAAGACCTGCAGGCGTACCCTAATGAGACAAACACCATAAAATGTTATCATTTATTCTCCACAACTCTAAATATTAAAACGCACTCAAAATGCACATACATATACAACAACTCAGTATGCTTAGTAGTCACAGCTAGATGGCTCATAAAGAAGCTTTCCATCGTTACCGTAGTTGGTTCTGTACTACACGGTTCCGGCACTTTCTCCAACATGAGCAGGCATGGTTACACTCAAACAGAAAGGGTGGCTCTTCTCTACAGAACTCCTGCAACAGGCGCCCCTCCTGAACATTGAAGAAAGAGCTCATAGAATCAAAATAAGCCCTTCCAATAGTGCAATTAAACAAATTACTTTATGGAATTACAATGAATAGACTCTCATAAGAATGGAATAGCTGAAAACAAATCTGCTGTTTGTTCATTTTGTTATTCAAAACAATGGAACCTTGGACGGAACAATTATATTAGTAATCCAGTAATCCATAGAGCATAATTATTATCCTTAAAGACCAACCACTAAAAATGCATGTATAATTAAAAAACAACAATCTTTTTTAAAGATCATTAAGTATATTTTTTTTTCTGGAAAAGGATGAACGAGGAAGCTCTTATTAAACGCTTTGGCTGAACATATGCATAGAAATGTGTGTGTCTATCAAGCTGTCTTACCCTGTCATACCAACAACGCATGCTGAGCTGGCCACAGATACAGCTGCTGGAGGAGCAGTCATCTTTACATGTGCAGTGCTTTATCAAAGGACAGAAATATATATATAGGAGACATATAAAAAAATAACTATTTAGGTACAATAATTTATTATTCCCCAATAAACTCTACAAGAACAAACTGGCATATTTCTGTCTAACACTTACCTGTAAGTGCGTGATATTTTCATCAATGTTCACCTGGGTGGTGAAACAGTTCTCAGGGACATATTTGAAGTCTCCTGGAAAGGGCTCCTGGTCCACTCCGTTCACACAGGTCACAGGGACCTCCTCGTAACCACGCGACAGATCTCTGTGCCATGAAACATCAAACAAGCAACAGAAGAACCTTACAGCAATGTCTCTGTATGTCAGTGCTGCATTCATTTAAACTCAGAATCCTGTAAAAATGCTCCAATCCTCCAAAATATGAAACGGAATGCTCACTAAGGCAGAATTCCCAGTCAGAAACGTAGGTGCATCAGCTGGACAAGCAGCGGATATGGCAAACAGTAAACATCAATTTTTCAGTTTTTACATCAACTAGTATTGTTTATTGTTTTCTGTTATGGAAACACATTAAGGTGCTTGCCAAACTCCATGATCTGCAATACAAATACTCCATTTTTTTCAAGACGGAGTACTGAAATAAAACATGCAACTTTAAAAGTACAATGCAACATTAAATCAAATAATTGTCGTGCAAAGTAATAAAAACATCACATAATCTACTTATGTAATTACTGTATTATGAAAATGCCGAACAAGTTAAACAACACTTTAAATGAAAATTGAAAATGCTCCAGAAACCTGCAGAGGAGTTTCTCCCCCTGGCTATCTCTGCCTTTGCGGGCATCAGTCAGCTTCTTGCTGGTGTTCAGGATGCTCCGAACCTTGGAGTTGGCAATACAACAATCCAGAGGAGTCTCTCCGTCTTTGTTCTTTAGGTTCACATCCGCACCTCGCGAAAGAAAGAGCCTGCATACCAAGCATCCAGTTAAAACACTTGAAACCTTTGGATTTACCTACGTTTTAGGAGTGTTAAACCCTGTTTACACCAGAAATAGAACACCTAAAGCAATATAAATATACAATCACAGAGGACCACACTGAAGAAAAACAATTTAGGTATGAAAAAAAATTAATAATAAAAAATGGAATTATGACCAGCGCTACTGTTGTTTCATCTTTAAATTAGCTTAGATTAGCTTTGAGAGCAGACAAAACTAGTTAGCTATTTTGCTATTTAAATATACATGTGTATGTGTAAATGTCTTTTTAAAAGAACTGTATATCTAAATGACTTTAATCTTACTTTATTATGTGGCATACTATTAAAATGTAACTGACCCATCCCTACTGGAATCTGGCACAGTTCACTGCACAGACACCTACTACAGTTTGAGCAAGCAAAATCTATACTAGACACACATATCCTAATTAGGTATGGTTTGTAAAAAGTGACTAAAACTGTCTCAGGCTTAAAACACAAACAAATGAAACATGTTTTTGTCTGCAGCTGCACCAAACTCACATGACACAGTCCTGGTGGTTCTGTCTGACCGCAATATGCAGAGGTGAGTCTCCGTGGACGTTTATGGCGTGAAGGTCTGACCTGTTGTCGAGCAGCAGCTGAGCAATATCATCACAACCTGCAAATGCGGCCCAGTGCAGACAGATATTCTCTTCCTAGGTAAGAATTATTACAAATAACAACACATTTAACACAGGACAACTTCCACATACAGATGTAATATATGTTTAGTAGCTTTTTGCACTCATTTCAAAAATCCCATGTCCAGATTAAATCCATTCACATTCCATTTACACCTAGCCACATGACTCTGGAATCTCTTGAGGCGATGCTAGACGCTGCAGAATTTTTGGTATGCAATTACACAAGAAACTGGCGCCAACTTTTATCATTGTTAGCCACAAGAGCTGTGGCATGCATCTTTTGTCATCTCTGATTCATTCAGTAAATGAAAGAGCACTGCATACAACACAGATACAGTTATGTTTGAGTGACTGGATAGCACTGGATCCAATGTTTCTTGCTGTATTCATACTTGGATTTTATACAATCAGAGAGCTCTCTAATCAGCCTAAGACGCATAAAGCTGAAGTAAATTCTTAGACTAAACACAATATTCATACAAATTTGTCCATTAATCAAATATCCTTTGTATAATTCCCTATTAGATACAGTGTTTATTTATAGTAATGAGGAGGAAACACTCATTTTAAAGCTTGATTTTGCTGTTTAAAGGCTCACATAAACCCATTCATTTGTTTCTCGTACCTTGTCCCTAATATGGATGTCCACTCCTTTGGCGATCAGCAACTTGACCATCTCTTTGTGCATGTTTTCAGTTGCCCAGGTGATAGGAGTCCACCCTCCATCATCCTGACATCAGTAGACAGACAAACATTCTCCATCTGTTCAATCCGCACTATTAAATGCCATCACAGAGACTTCTGAGTTGCCCTCAAAGCATTACCACTCATATTTCCAAGAAAAATGAACCCTGACTGAACCTCATTCTTCCCTTCTATGCTGCTAATTAGACACAGAAAGACCTTGGAACAAGGTTTATAGACAGTGTCACTGTTACCTTAGAGTTAATATCTATAAATGAAGAAGACAAGAGATGCTGCAATATGCCAGTGTGGCCTCCTCGAGCCACCATGTGGAGACACGTAGATCCTCTTATATCCTATATAAAAAAATACAAATGGACATGTTTAGAAGAGTAACATAGTGTGGAATATTCAGCTCGAACCAAATTTATAAAGCTGACTTGATAGGTAAGAGTTGGTAAAACCTAATCAGACCTTGTGAGATGTGGAAGCCCCAGCTTTCAGCAGGTACTCCACCGTTCCCATGTGGTTGTTCTCACAGGCGTACATAAGAGGAGTCCGCTGTTGGTTGTCACACATGTCCAGGTTTGCACCCGCCTCAGAGGAGAAACAGAAAGAAGGTGAAGGTACAACAATGACATCAGCCAAAGTGTTTGGGATATATTTAGCAGCAAGTGAAAAGTGAGTTCCTGAAGTTGATGTTATAGAAGCAGAAAAAAGCTTAAGAAACTGTGATGCTAGACATTTTGGTCAGAGAATCTGTAAAACAGCAAACCTTGAGCAGTGTTCCTGGTAAGCAGCAGTTAGTACCTATCAAAAGGGGTTCAGGGAATGACAACCAGTGAACCAGCACCAGGGAAATGGGTGCTCAAGGCATGGGGAGTGCACTCCTGTTTACTTCCAAAAGTGCCCACAACTGGCATGGGAGTATCAGAACTGGACCACTTAGCAATGAAAAAAGATGGCAGTCTATGGAAACATGTTTCTTTTGCATCATGTGATGAAGGCCTTTTATACAGCCGGTGGAGGCAGTGTGATGATCTGGGCAATGTTCTGCTAGGACACCTTGGGTCCCGGCATTCTTGTGGATGTGACTTTAACACACATCACCTACCGAAACACTGTGCCAGACGAAGTACAGCCCTTCATGGTGTGCAGTCTTCCCTAATGGCTGTGCCCTACTGTACAACAAAGATTGCTCAGGAATGGTTTGAGGAACAAATTACCGAGACCTCAACCCAGGCAAAAATCTGCTGCTAAGGGGTTGGTGACAGATACCACAGCACACCTTCCGAGATCTCGTGGAGGCCTCAACGGATCAGATTTGATGGCACTAGGGAGACCTACACACCATTAGGCAGGTGGTTTTTAATGTTATGCTGATTGGCACATATACAAACGCTTTTCCCAGATGAGCAGAGACTTTTAAATCAGACTTGCTCCTGATTCTAATTAATTTAATATAATTAATTACTGCAGCCCTATTGGGACTAGTAATGTTTTGCTATGTGGATGTTAGAGGCCTCATCGTCCCCTGCAATACCTGAACCAGGATGTGGCAGATTTCTCGGTGGCCCTCAGCAGCAGCCACATGGAGAGAAGCACGCCTCCCCTCACTCTCCATCTGCAGGTTCGGGTCCACCCCTTCCACTGATTCAAACAACAAACGCAATAGAATGTAATATTCCATCCGTAGCCTGAATACAGTTAACACATTTCAAAATTTAACATTTGACTCTATTCAGATAATTTACAAACAGTTCTTTACCAAGCATATTCATGACTTGCTGAAGCTCCCCTCTCTTCGCTGAGAAGTAGAGCTGCTTTGGGGGAAGCTTTGATTTCCTATACCTTAGAAAGAGTCAAGGAATTGAGAAAATGAGGTGTGTAAATATTTCATCGAATGGTTAAAAGAAGTGTGTCAGGACTACGTTTACACAGCTGGTTGATGTTTCGTAATAAAAAGAGCAGGTATATAAGCTTACTGTCCATCCTCCAGCAATTCCAGGACTGTCTTCAATGACTCAACAGCAGGTTCCACTGGTCTATCAGGAGCTCCACAATCCACTCCACGTCTTTTGTAACGTGAGGTTAAAATGACAAAAACAAGATGTAGACACAAAAGGAATAGACAAAATAAAAAGCAGCGGAGGCATACAATTTATTCTGAATCGTATCAATTTAAGATTAGAATAAATTATAATCAAATACAGAAATATTCATTAAAGTACAGGCTTATTTTTTTGCCAAAATAAAACTTCTTATTTTCAGGCAGTAGATTTCCAAAACAGCTATACATTGTTTTATTGCCTATATTCAGCGTGAGTAGTTCCTACATGACTACAAACTTAATACACAATATATAAGCAGAAAATCAGGTATATCAGGTAAATGCTTGTAAGCTGTGAACAGGAATACAAGGAAAATGGGATGTGAATCGCAGAGAGAATTAATGTACCCTTTGGTGAACTTACTGCTCTGAAGCTGAGTCTCTCGTGTTCTTAGGCGAAGCAGCTGTGGTGATAGATGGCATAGCAGTAACAGGGTCAGCTTTGGTAATAGTGACCTCCTTAACTTGGCTGGCCTCCTCCCCACAGTGAGGGCAGAAAAGTTGACCACGGATCACAGAGGCACAGCTCTTGTGGAACCGGTGAGCAATGTGGCCATCTGGCTGGCACTCCATGAACGTTCCCTGAAACAAAGCAAAAAAAGTGAACAGATATACTTTGCTCTTTTTCTTTTAATCTCCAAAATTTGCCACATAACATGCATGAAATGAAGTGATTGTGGCTTAAGATTTTGACCTTCGTATCCTATTACATAAGCATAAACAGCAGGGAGCCAAATCAGCACTAACTTCAAGAGTGATTGTGTATTCCATAGGATGAGACATAGTAAGTACGAGACTACTGACAGTAAATATTATCAATATTATTTATTTATGGGGGACAAAAATGCTCCAAGTTTATAAGCACCAGAGATTCCCACTTTTCCTCCCTGTACTCACCGCCCTGCAGAAAAGGCCGCAGCCTGGGCAGCACTGGTGTTTGACCATGCCGGCCCGGTGGTCCTCACACAGCACCAGCAAGGGGATGCGCAGAGATGGCCGCATCATCTCCTGCTTCTGAATCACCTTCCGACATAAACTCAGCTTTGGGGGGACAGAGGAAGATGGGGAACAATTGCAATCTGAAATGTCCTTTAACCTCTTAGAACCTAGACTTATTATCCATTAATAAAATTAAAACCTATAATTTACAATAATGACTGTTAATTATTTAGCAACTACTTAGAAATTAATGTTTAGTTATGAGAGTGAAGAACAAAAAAGTGTAGAGGTCATTTAGTTTACATACAGGTCATTTAGTTTAAAAAGAATGTAGCACAGAGGTTCTAAAATGAGGGTCAACCGAAATATTTACAATAGAGTAGTTAAATGGAAACACAGACAGAGAGAATTTTGAAGGATGTTAAAAAAGAGACTGAAAAATAAATATACTGCAAAGGAGAGAGAAACATACCTTCCCATCTACACTTTCCACAGCCATGCACTTCCCCTCTGCCAGTGTTACAACCTCCTCGTTCCTGGGTGTCTCCATGCGGCAGCTGCAGAGTGGTGGGTCTAGCATCTCGTCTGCTTCCATGTTCTCTTTATCCTCGGGCAAGCCTGCAGAACAGAAGCTATGTCTCAGTTTCTCTGGGCTGAAGAAGACAGTCGAACACTAGAGCGCATGTCGACAAAAGGCAGAAACAAATTACCCAAGAAGATGGGTTTTAAAAGATTAAGGTGAATATGCAAGTGAAGAATTCACTCTTTTCTCCCCCTTTTTTCCATGGCTCTAACCACAAGAAAGTAACTGATCGAACAGCATTTCTACCTGCACTTGGTCTGGTACAATTACATAAGAACGACAAGTGCTGCAAAAAGGTATTTGACTTGGGCTTCAGGTGTTTGCGTTTATCTCGCTGAATAACCCAACAGTGCTTCAGTTTCACGAGACTGAAGAGTGTTTTCTGGTGGGGGTTTTTTTCAGGTCCCTGTAGACGTGGTTAGGCTTAACTATTTAATGAGTGTTATATGTAAGGCCCTTTCTTACTTACTGTCAGTTTGGCAACAAGAACAAAAAAAAAAACAGAAAAATAAACAGTAATTATTAATATAGATTATTAACATAGATTCATGTCGAACGGATCTTCACAATGCAGTAGAGGCTCTACTGCGGAATAGAGCTTTGGTTATCATCACTGACCTGTGCGCATAGCCGTGAGCATGCTCTCCTGGGCCAGAGAGTACAGAGGAAGTTCCACATATTCTTCACAGACGTTCTGAGAAGCTTTCCCGGTTTCATTCTTGTTCTGTGGTTCAGCACCCTCTCCAGCTGCTCTTCCGGTCTGTCTCTCTTGGCCATTAAGTTTGGTTCTCGGCTTGAATGCCTCCTCTAGTTGTAGCTGAACACCTTTGCCCCCAGTTGACACCTCTTTCTGAAGAAATTTGTTAAACAAATCAGTCAGTCTATTAAGTCAACATAGAGACTGCAAACTAGTTTCTAAAAAAATATTCAAATTCAAGGTTTAAAATTTCTTAAGGAGACGGTGAACACCAGTGTGAGAAGTGAACACCTGAGATTTGTTCCAAACAGCCATGTCTTTAAGCAAGTTCCTCAGGGATCAATTAAGTTTTCTGATTATGATTCTGACTCTTGAACACATGCAGTTGGTGGGAAATGCAAGAATGACAGAATATAAAGCAGAACTTGAGCAATTTTTTTCTTGTGTGTGAGCAATTAACAGTGAGTAGAAAATGGAAAACTCAGACTATAATGGCAGCTATAACTGAGAGATTACAGAATGAGCAAGGACCATTAATTCCTACATCTTAACTCCAATATAATACTCTGATCTATTTCCACATACCAGAGCACGCCCCCCCCTCCCCCTATACACATAAGCAACTTAACAGTATAGAGAAATACTGGCACAGCTTCACACCTATTAATCACGATAAAAAGATGCCTCTGTGCTATGGCAAAGCTCTATAATATGCAATTGAATGAGATTATCATAAGAGGATGACTTACCTGGTTATTTGAAGTGGGCGACGTGAGATTCTGCCTAACTGACACTTTGGTTTTCTTCTTGGGGACGAAACTGTACAAACCCATCTTTCTCTTCCTCTTTTTTACCACTGTATGAAAATATAATCAGAATCGGAATCAGAACACTTTACTGATCCTGGAGGAAATTGCTTATGTTCTGACTGCAAAGACACCCAGAGACACAGAGACAAGAACAATATGAAATATAAAGTTCAAATAAATCTATATAAAAATCTGTAGAAAATAACTCTGCGTAAAAATACACAATGCTATATACACAAATGCTGGTATAAATACTATAGATAAGTAACACAGTTAAGCGAAATCCAATGACACAGAGGGTGGTTAGGAGTACATTATTAAACCTAGTTGAGATCAGTAGTATACAAGTAATACTGATATAAATGAAAACACAAACAAAACAGTGTGTTGTTGAACTCTGGGGCGGTTGGTATCAGCTAGCTAGAAAGAGGACAATCTCTTTTTACCTAGAACTGTGTATTACTGACCTGCTGGCGGTGCTGCTGAGCCTTTCTGTTTCTGAGGTAGCTTTATCTGAGGATGCGGTGGACACTTCAGTTCTAGGTCTCTCAACGAAGTGCTTTTTCCAACATTTGGGATCTTTGTGTGTTAATGTAAAACAAAGCCAAACACAGTAAACATATACTGTAACTGTAAAAAAAAGAACTATTCTTTTGAAAGTGGTTTATTAATCTGAATTAACTGATTAATCAATCTAAATGTGGCACAGAGATGTGAAAAGCTGTTTAATTTTTTTCTTACTTTGTTTAATTTCAATAAATCAACACAAAATGAATGTAAAACAACCAATCCAATCAATTTTTTTTTTCATTTTTCTTGCCTATTCAACCCATCACATACGTTGTGAGTTTAGATGACTTTTCAGAAAGTATGTGTGTGTGAGAGAGAGTTAAACATACAAGAGAAGAAAAAAAAAGATCTGCATAAGAAGGCCATTGATACTATGAAAGACAAAACTGAATACAATTAATTTACTTGTTTTATCGGTTTATAAATTCATTAATTCAGTTTAGTTATCAATGATCAGTTTCACTTTAGGCTAAAGGAGTAACACAGTCCACTGTTAAACATCAACTCAGTCAGATATTACTAATGTGGTGGACCACTGTCAGCACAGCAGGGACACTAAAACAGAGCGACATGTGAGTCTGTGTGGGGCTGGAATTAGTGCATCAGGCAAAACAATGTTGCTGAGGCACTTCTATATACACTATATGGACAAAAGGATTGGGACACACCACTTAAATATTGAATTCAGGATAATACGATGCATCCAACTTTGTGGACACAGTTTGGGGAAGAGCCTTTTCTATTCCAGCATGACTGTGTCCCATTGCACAAAGCGAGCTCCATAAAGACATGTCTGGAGGAGTTCAGTGTGGAAGAAATTGACCGGCCACACAGAGCCCTGACCTCAACCCCATCCAACACCTTTGGGATGAACTGGAATGGAGACCTAATGGAAGGCCTACTAAACTGTGCAGAAACAGATGGACTACAGTCAGTAACAGTAAACCTAGAAAGTGCATCTATATGTTTCTGATAAAATGGCCAATGAATGCAAGCACCGAGTGAGTTTCTGAAAAACAAACTGCCATTAAAGTGAAAGTGAAAGTGACCATTCTGTCATACATATATACGCCACAGCACACAGTGTGAACAGCACGAAATTCTACCTCTGTATTTAACCCATTCACCAAGTGAAGCAGCGGGCAGCCAGGAACACAGCGCCCGAGGAGCAGTAGGTTTCAATTACAAATCCAGGGACACTGGAAAGTATAAGAGTAGACACAGTTACCTTGAGTGCATCTGGAGGAAAAACTGGTCTGGCCATGGTCTTCCAGGCTAGGCGTGACTGCACAGGGCCAGAACTTTTCCTCCCCTCCTCAGAGCCCTTTAAAATAGCCTGGTCCACCCCAGTCTCTCCAAAGCCTCCTGCAGCCTCCAGGCTCTTCATCGTATCAGTCTTCTGGGTCTGTTGCATATCTTGAATAGCTCCTTCACTGCCTGAAGTGATGTCGTGAGAAGAGGTTGCTTTTACTGCAGTTTGTCCAGAAAGCAAATAACTGTCTGTTTCTTTGCTCTTCTGCTCTTTTACTGCTGGCATCTGTCCACCCACCTCTGGGCTCCCACTCTTAGGTTTCTGCTTGGTTTTTTTCCTCCGCTTTGAAGGATCACCAGATCTATCCATACCTTGAACAATTATAAAACAGGGAATAGAGGTGTAAAGATAACTGTGCAGAAACATTTAAAAACGCTTCTGAGCAGCTCTCATTCACTGTATTACATGGAAGCCACTGTCTATGATCTTGGTGAATTTTGTACATTTTATAAAGTGGTCAGGGCAGGGTCAAGGAATATTTAAGGGTTATTTATTTGAACCAAGCTAATGTATGAAGTAAACAACTAGTATTGAAAATTGAATTCTATCTTACTCGAAGAATCAAAATCATATTAAATCTGTATTGTTACAAGAAGTGTGACACTAAGTCACTCCATGTCAGTTCAGATACGGTTACTGCTGGACAGCTCAGATTTGTATACTCAGCTGGATTATACAATAATCATTATTATATTTCCACGCCCCGGAAAACATTAATATTTACTAATAATTACCAAAAACATCTAAACTGGAAAGCTATGTTTTGGGTTTAACATCTTTAAGGAAAATTTTGATATCCAGCAACATGAAATTTGGACTGATATTAAAGATAAACATGCCTATAAACATGGGGCCCATCAACATTGGATAAAGCA
>JBBIGA010000040.1:5071193-5096192 GCA_037576975.1 Alestes dentex
CACACACACACACACACACACACACACACACACACACACACACACACACACACACACACACACACACACAGAGTTGTGGTTAAAAAAATATCAAAAGCCACATATGACATCAAAAGAAATGGCTTTGAAACAGAGCTGAAATGTTTACATAAACCACATAACTGGATAAAACCGCCACCTTCCAGTCAAAAAAAAGTCTCTGTAACCAGTAGTACTCTTGTATTCATGTAACAAAATGCTAGTGAAGATACACCGTCTCCCCGGTTACATAATCAGTTCCTGATGTTACATCAGGAGAGAGAATAAAAACTTTACCAACATGAATATTCTTTTGCTGAGTTTGAAGACAAGTACTTAAATCTTTATCCAGCCCTAAACAAAAATTCAAACCTTCAAATATGATCTATTGTTGAGTAGTAATTTTCTACATATAATCTGGATCAAATAATCTGATTCCATATATCAAGTACTTGTAGTCCAGAAGGACACTTTTGCAAATCTGCATATTACAGTATCCATTTACAAAAACCTGAAATTAAATCTAAATTGTTCTACCCACACTACAGAAGGAAATGCATTGTGATTTCCAGTTCTCACACACACACTGAGTATTGCTACATGTTAAGACTAAATTTTTGATAACATCAACACATCAGCCAGTTAATCTAATTCACAGAGTGATAACACAATCTCCATAAAACCTGTGACAGCATAATTCATAAGAATAGTAAAGTGTATTTTTCTGGGAGAAAAATAAAGGTGGGGGGGTAATTAAGGCCAGTATTTTTTTAAACTTCAACATAACAACAGGAGCAGTTAATCTTGGTTATATACACTGTATGGACAAAAGTAGTAGGACACACCTGTTTTTCAGGGTTTGGGCTAGGCACCTTACTTCCAATGAAGGGGAATCTTAATACTTCCACATTTGGGGAAGAACTTTTTCTATTCCAGCATGACTGTGTCCCAGTGCACACAGCAAGCTCCATAAAGACATGTTCGGATGAGTTGGGTGTGAAAGAACTTGACTGGCCCACACAGAGTCCTGACCTCAACCCCATCCAACACCTTTGGGATGAACTGAAACTGAGATTGCGAGACAGGCCTTCTCGTCCAACGTCAGTGTCTGACCTCATTAAAGCTCTACAGAATGAATGGGCACAAATTGCCACAGAAACTCCAAAATCTTGTGGAAAGCCTTCCAAGAAGAGTGGAAGCTGTTATAGCTGGAAAAGGAGGACCAACTCCATAATAAAGTCTATGGATTTGAATGCAATGTCATTAAAGTTCCTGGTGACGGCATTTATATGCATCCCAATACTTTTGTCCATGTAGTGTAGAAGTAAGGGCTGTCACAGTTCAAGTAATAAATTGCAGTCACTCACATTATTTTGCTCATTCACTCACAATCTCACAGCAACATACAGTGAGCATATGGGCTTGGAAACTTGGAAAATGTTTATAATGTAAATGACCAAATTTCAGTTCTTAAATAATTTACGTTCTAAACTAAAATCAAACATATTTGCCAGAGAAGGTGTAGCTAATGTCTAGGCACTGCAGTACTTCCTGTAAGATAAATTTACCTCTTTGCATTGCATAGGCAATAGCAGGGAGTGGACAGTGTGAAAATGTTCTATGATGAGTACCTTTATCTGCCACTGAGAGTGAGCTGCTGAAGTACTGCTCTTCCTCTACCCAGGCTGTGTCGTTCACTTTGTTTGTCACACCACAGTAACCCTGGCAGTTCACCTTGATCTCTGCAAGTCAGAACATTGCAAATGAGAGAGGAACAGATGGCAAGTGACATACCAGCATAATGACAATACACAAAACAATAAACTTTACTTCAATACAGTTTATAAGGAATAAATACATGCATGACTGGCCATTTCGAAATTCAACTCAACTGTATTTAGATAGCACTTTTTACAATTAACGCTGTCACAAAGCAGCTTTACAGAATTCAGGTCCGAGCCCCTGGTGAGGCAAGGAAACTTTGGGAGGAACCAAGACTCAAAAGGGGAAGCCATTCACATCTGGTCAACCCGGAGTATGGAAAAAAAAAAAAGATTACTAATGTCAAACAGCCTTCCTGTACAGAATGTATCAACTCTGATTCTCCGTCACTGTTTCAGAGAAATACACTTAGTGTCCCTCTCACTTGATTTCACATTTACTGTTTCTCAAACAGTTCCTTTCAACAAATTTAGAATGACTCAGTGTACCACAAAACCTAGATGGTTGAGAAAGAAGAAAATGGTATGGTAGTGAGATGAGGTATGATCACATCACCACTGCTTTAGCGCTCAAGCCTCCCCAGAATAAACACTGTGTGACTGCCATGTAGAACTTTCACCACCTTTCATACACACATCAGCAGGTCTAGTAACTTACAACAGTGCAATACTTAGGAACATTGCAAATTAAGTTCCACACTTAGGGGCACGTTTCACTACACATTGTACTTGTATAACTGTGTATATGATAAAGAATCTTTAAAGACACAAACGCACAGAATTCGGGTTGCCTAGTGTGTGTGAACGGCACCCTACAAGAGCAGTCTGTTTGAGCACTAAAACAAAGGTAAATGCTGAGCAAGATGACTTTAGTAGCTAATGCTGTTACATTTATTTGCAATGTGAAGAAAATGTAATGAAAATATGCTAAACTAAATATGCTAAAGTTTCAGCAAAGAACAAAGAATGGGTTTAGTACATTTTAAGTGATTTCAAAAACACTCAGCTGCTTACTATAGTTTTTTGTGACACATTCTTTTCCTATATAACTTCTAATAAATGTTTTCTAAATAGTGTCTTAGCCATCATTTCTATACACAAAGGCACTGAAGACATTATTCTTTGGCTTATATGCTGAGACTGCTTTCTTCAAATCCCACCAAAAAATTAAATGAGATTGAAAACCAGAGACCAGAGGGCCAGTCAATGATGTTCAAGGATCATTTTGAGAACCAAGCTTTGATGGACTTACACTTGAAAATATGCTTGAAATCATCTTATTGGAAATGCTCAAGAATGGCCTGATATTTCAGTGAATCCAAGATGCCAGTACTTGACTGTGGGGATGGTGATCATCTACAGTGGTATGTCTGGCAAAGCAAAGCTGATCCATGGCCTGGACAGTTAAAGTTTAGTCTCATCTCCCAAAACTCCATAGGCTCATTCAAAAAACGTCTTGCACTCCCAGGCTAGAATTTTGCCTCAGCAGTTCTCAGGGCATGTCTGATCCCTGATGCTACAATTTTACTCTTTCTTCCACATCCAAGTAGGTTTGCTGCTATTTCAAAGCCAGCTTGTATATAATGTTACCATCTTTGTCTCTTGGAAGTTTTAATGTCTTAGTTTTTGAGAGAGCAGCTGATAAACAAAGCAAACTGAGATACTGATTTACAATCACTAAGCATTAATTCATACCATTGATACTGCGCAGTAAAACTGTCATAATAACAAGATACAGTAAAAGTCTTACAAAAGTGCAAGGTGAAACAAAATTCAGATTTGAACTAATCTTGGCATTTCATGAAACATGATCATGTTTACAGCAGACAGCGTGGCTCTACAAAGCAGCAGCATGGACAGACAGCATTTTCCTGCACTGCCTGAACAGTGACCCTGATCATTGCGTGTTGAGCTATTCCACTTCATACTTCACCAAGAATGTCCACAAACCGGTTCTTCACAGACCAACACTCAAACATGGAGACAGCAAACTTTCAGTATACATTACATTGTAGTGCACAACAACAACAGAGAGCTGTCACAAAAGAGCAGAAAGTTTATATAAACAGTCTGCCTCAAACACAAACCACTTCGATCCAACTGTTAGAGTTTCACTGCCAGAGCTGAATTTGCACACAAACCAGACGGACCAGTTTGGCTTATGCAGCATGAGCCAAATGCATTTCACCAGCATACCTTCTGCATTATTAAAGGAATGATTCACCAAAAACAAAATTGTTCCCCTTTCCCCAGGGACAACCACAACAATGACAGCATTGTCAGCCTGAGACTGCAGAAGGCCACCTAGGGGGGTTTCTCGTCTTGTCTTGGGTTCGACTGCACAGGTGGTACTACAGCTGTGTCTTTGTTACAGGCTCAGCCAAACCTGTGCTTCGTTGTTTCAAACAAATGTATTTTCAAATACAGGGGAAGGCGTGAAAAAAACTTCTGAATAGATGATGTAGATACATACATTCATAATAAATATATTCAGCTTTTATAAATATAAACACTGCATTTGCCATTTTGTCATTTCAGTAGCAATGCAACCCTGGTGAGATTCAGACTGTTTGGATTGTTTCACTGTTTTAGGTTCATAACCTATGACAAGGGGTGAGCGATACTGCAAAAATATAATATCCAATCCTTTGATATAATCCTTTGAGATCTCAGCCACATAACATCAAACAATAAGTTGGCACCAACAAAAAAAATATACAGCAGCACATTCAAAAATTATGTCTAAAAGTACAACTGCAGTGATTATTATTATTATTATTTCATATACTACATTAAATCAAACTAAACATGACTAACTATGCTCTATTTGCAATGTAACAAACAGTTATTTCATGACAAACTGAACAATAGAAACAGGCTGATGTAGTGGAATACTGGTGAATACTGATGTGATGGAATAAAATCTCATCACATTAATAGTTAGCAACTTTTTGGTGATTTGAAGGTTAGCAACACCAGCTTCGTTATTTATCACATAACAGACATGAAAACAGTAAAATATTATAGAATCAGGCCACTCATCAGGAAACACCATTCATAAATGTTGTTTTATATCACTATCGCTTTATAACTAGTTAAACAGCTACTGTTGAACCTTTCTGAAGAATAGACGTTCACCCTTGCCTGCTTTTTTCAATAGGTCTGCCCATGTCAAAAAAATAGGCAATAACAATATTTCTCATTACTCTGATAAATATATCATATTATGCCACAGTCTGCATTTCTGAATTGCTGATATTGTCAGTACATGAAGATCCCCAATTGTACGTTTCATTACCAAGAGGGCATAATTAGTCCTTAATCAGATTTAGTCTACTATATGAAATAATAATCACTGCTTGTGTAGTTCGACATTTTTTAAAAAATGTGGTGCTACTGCATCTTTTTTGTTGGTGCCAACTTATCATTTGATATTATATGGTGTAATGATGTATCAATTACTTCAAAGGATCGGATAGTATATTTCTGCAATATTGCCCTCCCTAGTCATAGGCTATAACTATGTAACAGTGGAACAATCCAAACAATCTGAATCTCATCCGGGGTTGCCTTGCTTCTGCACACACAACATGGTAAACAAATGTTATTCATGGTGTTATATTTGTGAACACTGAACTGACTGAAAGCACAATAGCATATTTTGCCAGCTGCCTCTGTTGTCTGGTTTTCACAGAGAAAAACGAGCTGGTTTGAGTAGCACTGACCAGCTACAATGAGGCTAGAGGCAAAATGAACATTATTGTGAACAATACCTTGTATAACCAGACCCTTCCGGTGTGCCGCTAAAGCAGGTGCTTGATGTATCATCTTTAAACAGGCTGTTTGTTACTATCTTTTAGTATGACATGTGAAAACAACAGCTCTTGCAACTGGACACCTGGCTGAACAGGTGGATGTATGTATATGGTTGTTTTTGTGTCACAAAAACCATCTTCTTGTTGTTTACATAGTTCAGTTTCCAGACTTTATGGACTATGGTTTGAATGGGGCATTTTTAAACTTTGTATCATACTACTGCAGCTCCAAAATACACAAAAAAGTGGGGCAAATGTGGCTTTCCACAATATGAACCTCTTTAAGCACAAAGTGTAAGAGTGTATAGTGTGGATTTACTCTTACCAACATCAGTAATTACATGTCCAGTTAGGTTAAAAATAGAATATCAGGGCTGATTACAAGATACTTTAAGGCCCCGAGTGAATCATTAACCTTCCAAACCGGTTTCTGGGTGGCTTGAGGGCTGAATACACATGGGCCACTTGGAAAAACAATGTACAACAATGCAGGCCAAGCCTTTCCCCTGCGTTGTTCAAAGTAGGCCATCATTAAAATGCTCCTTCATAAAAGTCTACAGGAACTGATAAACGACAATAAAGAGGAATCATATGTAGTTTCATTACATCACGTAGACCTTCACACTAAGACCATCTGACACAGTTTCCACGACTTGCTCTATTAAAACTACTGTTGTTTTTTCTCCAAAGAGGCGCCATTCCACCTTAAAAGGACCACACTGAAATGACACCATTTAAGATGGAACTGAAATTTTATAAAGGAAGCTGGGGAATAAGAAGTCACGTCTATTGATCTTAATAACCTATCATTTACAATAATTTATAAAGTGACAGAGAGATATTCCAGACCTGGTGTTTTCTGTAAGTGCTTTCCTTTAAGCCCGTTTAAGGCCGTCATTAGCTAATTTAGCTCACCTGTGTTGGGGCTTCATGAAAATTGTCCAATAGTCTTAAATAATATTGAACAGTTATGTCTATTGGATCCACGAAATGTGAATTAAAGCCTGCAGTAAACGCCACGCTTCCTTTTACAGGTTAAAAACAGTTGCTTTGGTTTTTACAAATATATTTTCCTGGTCTGTATCGATACAAACATTCAGAGACGAGTTGTTTACCGCACACATTCCGTCCCGTTCTAGTCAGTTTTAGATAAATTTCTTACCTTTGCATTGTAAAGGCTGGGCGCTGTTGATCTTCACAATGCCCGAGATGGACTCCCCCGGACTGTAGACCACTTTGTTGTCTTTTAGAGTTATCTCAAACTCCCGAAGTTTCCCCATCTCACCTGGTTTGTTGTTTTGCCTCCAGCCACCTCGGACGTGGAGTTTCTATCTGTCATCGTGACGTCACGACGCACACCTGGCGTTGCAGGTGAAGGTGGAGCTCGATACATTTACTCAGCTACACTAAATCGACAAAATTATTAGGACTCCTTACCATTCCACCAACGGTGACTTTAATGATATTCTATTCAAATACTTAGACTTTACAGCTATAACAGCTTCCACTCTTCTTGGAAGGCTTTCCACAAATGTTTCTGTGGGAACTTGTGCCCAAAGCATTTATGAAGTTGAAGTTGAAGTTTATTGTCATATGTGCAAAGTACAGTGTACAGAGCACAATGAAATGCTTACTTGAACCCCACCCCTTCGCAGACACAACATAGGACATGAGACATAGAGACATAGAAGACATAGAAGACAAAAGTAGACAAGGTCAGGCACTGATGTTGGACGAGATGGTCTGGCTCGCAGTCTCCTTTCTGGTTCACACCAAAGGTGTTAGATGGGGTTGAGGTCAGGGCCAGTTAAGTTATTCCACAACAAACTCTTCCAACCATGTCTTTATGGACCTTGCATTCTGCACTGGGGCACAGTCATGCTGGAATAGAAAAGGTTCGTCCCCAAAATGTGTCCACAAAGTTAAAGACTCGGCGTTGTCCAAAATGTCTTGACTGCCCTTCACTGGAAGTAAGAGGCCTAGCCCAAACCCTAAAAAAAAGTGTGTCCCAATACTTTGTCCACATAGTGTACATGTGCTCAGTTATAAAATGTGCTGGATTTGTACTTGTCTGAGTATTTTAAAACGATAGCACTTTAACCTTTAAGTATATCACACTTATAACACCTACAGTGGGTAATTAAAAATAAAAAGACATTGAAATGAAGAATTACACTAATAATCAACGCCATGTCATAGAATGTTTGGCAGTGGACACTGACTGATGATGAGGCAAAAGCATCAGTAGTGATAAAGGCTGAGACTTTTTTTTTCTCAACTTTTATTTTTTTTTATAGCTTTAGAATATATTTGTGACGGGACACTGCCCAACAAATTTCAGTTTCTGTGCTAAAAGATGTCAGACGTGCTGCAAAGTTCCACTGCAGTTTACGAATTTACTCTGTGCTTCTGCAAGGTGAGTCATTATTTTACTACAGAGCTTTGCTTGAGAACACATTCAGCCTGCCCCATCTGAGGTTGTAAGTTATTGCCTGGCCTAGACCCATTAAACTAGACCCATCTTTTTACACTTCTCTAATCTTCCATTTCTGTCAAAAGTCCTCAAATGAGCTGTTGATAATCAGCAAAGGTTTTCCTCGGCATTCTCATATTTCTTGATTTTTATGCAGCCTTTAAAATGATATGTCATTCTACCCTCTTGCTGAAGCTGCAGAAGCTAGGCATTGTTTAACTGGTTGATTTTATCCTGAACTGGCTCTTTCCTATCTGACTGCAAACGGTTCGTCGCTCTCTCTTTTTATAGTTCCTCCACCTCTGCAGTTACTCAAGTGGTTAAACAAAATTCAGTCCTTGGACTTCTTTAATTTATAATCCACATTTTTTTCCTTTTAACAGATCAAACATCATATCAAACTTGATTTTCACTGTTACGCGGATAACACTTTACCTCTAAACTAACTTCAATAATAGACCTCTCCTTAGTTGATTAAAAACATATAAAATCAAAAACTGGATGAAGCATAAGTTTCTCATTTTAAATGAGCTTATTCATATTCTTACTGGTCCCGAATCTCCCTCCAGTAAAGCTGGTTGTCTTGCTCTTGCTGATGCAGCTTTGCCCCCTTCCTGTCTGGTTCACACCACCCACCACATTGCACCCGTTCTCCTAAATCTTCTTAGGTTTCCTGTTAAGTGTGGCATTCAGATCTTCTGTTCCCACACACGGCTCTTATCAACCTTGGTCCGTCATGTTTGTCAGATCTTCCCCACACCAGGAAACCTAATTGCACTCTCAGATCTTTCTCAGCCGAACTGCTCTCTATCCCCTATTCTACCTTCACAGAGATATATTTAAGTGAAGTTGTTCAGGCTGATATTATACAGGCTTGTATTTTACTTTTGGGGCACATTGAGTCACCAGAATTTCACTAATCTCCTGAAGCATTAATTATGGATCCAAGCACCAGAGGCCCTGAAGCACTATTGAAATTTTTCTCATTATTAGGTTTTAAGTCCCGTAAGTTGTGAAATGGGGTCTCTGTGGGTCCGATTGATTCATTCAGTACATTATCAGAGACGCATTTCATCCTAGTAACTGTCTGTTTGACCTACTGAAATTGCAGACAAATGCTGCAGGAGTATTATGAACATAACAGAGAGCCGCAAGAGGAGCTTCTATGCTTGGACAATCAGACTCCTTGATCTGGACACGATACCACAACTTTTAACTGTCCACTGTAACACAGACTGAATTCCATACTTCACTGTATCTCATCTGCCTCTCTACCTCATTACCTCACTGTATTTCACCTGCCTCTCTACCTCACTACCTCACTGTATTTCACCTGCCTCTCTACCTCACTACTTCACTGTCTCATCTGCCTCTCTACCTCATTGTATCTCATCTGCCTCTCTACCTCATTGAATCTCACCTGCTTCTCTACCTCACTACCTCTTTGTATCTAACCTGCCTCTCTTCCTCAGTGCATCCCACCTTGCTGTCTGTTATTTAAGTTATGCAGTGTGCTAGCTGCATCGAAAGCAAACTAGCACACTGCACTTTAAAGTACACATTCTCTTCTATTAGACTTCAGATGTGCAGGTGTGTGTGTGTAATAATTTTCTTTTTCATTTATTGGTACTATATTGCACAGTCTTGAATCTTGAATCTTGAAACATCCCACAGAAGCTTGATCAGATAGAGATCTGTGGCATTTGGAGGCCAAATCAACACCTGGAAGTTTTTGTAATGCTCCTGTAGCAGATGTGAAATAGCAGAGACAGGAACCAGGCATGGAGGGGGCAATTTCTGCACCTTTTATTCTGCACCACAAAAGTAGAATGAGTCATTATAAGCACACACACGCAGTAAGTAGCAGATTTTCCCGTTCCTGTAACAGCATGCATCTCTTGGAAATATGTTAAAACCCATAAAACCTGTAATATCTACACTATGGCGAATATACAATATTGGAAATAAAAATACACACATTTTAACCAAAAAACAAACAAACAAAATGCATAAGATGTACATGGGTAAATAAGAAAGTGTAATAAAACCTGCAAGGAAACTACACGCTTCTAACTTAAGCATTAATACAAATGTACACATAAATAACACCGTTTCTTACAATGCAAAAACTGTGGATACAAATAACAACAAAATAACAAATGTTTGTAATCATTAACACTTCCACGTCAGTGCAAATGTTGGATGAAGTCATTTACCTGCACCACAAAAGCAGAATAGGGCATTTTTAGCACGCACATGTGGTCAGTAGCAGTCTCTCCCACTCCTTGCATTACATGCGGAAAGTTGCAAATGACGTGACAATACACCCAAATTTTCATTGAAACTTGAGTCATAATTGCTCACACATCCACACAGGACGACTATACACAGTTACACTATGTCCACTGCTACACAACTCAAACTATTCCTGAATAATCTTTATAGTGTGGCAGGATGCATTATACTACTTAAAGAGGCCGCTGCCACTAAGGAATACCGTTGTCATGGAGGGGTAGATGTCATTTGCTGCAATGTTTAGGTAGGTGGTACTTGTCAAAATAACATTAACATGAACAAACATCGCCCCGAGCATCACATTGCCTCCACCTGCTAGCCTTTTCTCGCAGTTAAACGGATGAACAGACACATGCCTGTCCACATGTTGTAAAAAAAAACATGACCAGGCCACCTTCTTCCACTGATCATCCAGTTCTAATTATTCTGAAAACATTAGCTTTTCTATAATTGTTCAAAATTAATTGAAATGTACCCAGTTTGAACTAGTTTCTGTTTAATTATCAAATCATGGAGGTTGGCCGGTTGACTTTCTGCACATTATGGCTGCAAAAAGTCAACAGGCCGCTCATCGTGGGATCTTATTAGGACCTAAAAAGCCCATCGGTGATTATTTGAGTGTGGAATTATTGGCTCGGTGGCTCAGTGGTAAGTTACTTGTCTTCCAAGCAGAATGTTTCTAGTTCAAACCCTACATCTGAATAGTAAATCACCAACCTTTATACAATATATGATTTCATTCTGGTTGTGGTTCAGTGGTAAAAGGCTCGTGTGCCGAACACAAAGGTGTGAATTCAAATGCAAACTTATTTGCACTTAGTAATGCTGGCCTTGCGGGCTGAGTTTTGTTTGGGCCCCTATGATTGGCACATGCTGCTAATTAAAAAAAATGTTTCTGTAACAATCACTGCACATACAAATCTTTAAGGTGTAATGTGTTTACATTTTTCAAAACTAGTGTTCAGCTGCTGTATATATAGAGGAGAACTGATTTCATTTAAATTTTCATTTTTCAGGTAGAACAAAAATAACAACTGACCTTAGCGCAGTGTCCAGTTTACTGAAAAATGGATCAGTACAGATGGTCCAAATAAACTTTAAATTAAACTATTTTTTAAATTCACTTACACTGAAAGTTAAGTGTTTTTTTCCTCTTTATTTGACAGTGACAATGTGCTCTTGTAGGTGTTGAATTCAAACATTCAGCACATTCTTTTCCTCCTCAATTGTGATAATATTTCATAGAATGCCATATACAACATACACTGGGGTAAAGGGGACATATTATACCTCTTTTTAAACAAGTTATAACAGGTCTGTATTCTATACAAAACATTTTCATGAAGTTCTTTGCACAAAATCACTCTCACATAAAGAGATCTCACCAGCTTTATTCTTGACAGTTTCAGTCCCTTTCAAAATGAGCCGTTTAAGGACTCTGTCACTCTGTTTTTTTGCGCTTGGAGTGTTTATAGGAGCAATAGAGACCCAAATACAAAAGGATGCTAAAAGTGACAGCAGAGCTTAAAAATAAGCATGCATGCCAATAGACGGAACTTCATTTTTTGTGGCCCATGTGAAACCGTTACATGCTTATTTGTGGTCTGATATTCACACTTCATCTACTTTACACTTGATAAGCTGGCAGTGAGAAAGAACTGATGTGCATGGATCAGTTACTGATATTTAACAACTCTTTTTAAGAGTTGATCATTTTGTATACACAGCAGTAGCTGCCTACATATATACACATACATAGCTTTATAACTTTTCCACTGAATGTTTCAACAAAACAACTGAATGCAACACAGTAACAGACACCCCGAACATCAAATAAAATATGTTAAAACCAAGTGCATTGACTATACAAAATGACAAAATTCCCAAAATAAAAGCAAGAATGGTAGATTTTCTTTCATGTGGAAACTGTATAAACAGCACTTCTTTTTGCAGAGTTGCTTACTGTGTCCGATTCTGTTCTATCCTGGTCTCTTTCCTGTTCCTGAACCCTCGTTCTTCTCAGAGATTTTCTTAGAGCTTTGCTAAAATTATGCGAGCCAAAGAAGTAGATGAGGGGGTCCAAGCAACAGTTGATTCCCCCCAGGACGTAAGATGCATAATATGCCGTTTCCATTCGGAAAAGAAGGTGACAGTGCTTTGGGAAGTATTTTTTAACCACGACCCCGGCAGTCCGTATAACGTTGAGAGGGAGGAAGCAAAGTCCAAAGATGACCAGACATAATCCTATCATCCTCAAAGACTTGATCTTGATAGCCTGGCCGTGACAGGAGTCCACTTTGATGTGGGACAGTGAGCTGGCCAGGCGGCTGTAGCAAACCACAGATATGGAGAAAGGTATGATGAAGCCAAAAACGAAGAGCAAGAAGTTGATGATGAAGTATGCTTCCGTAAGCTCTTTCTGATGGATAGAAAGGCATTGCTTGTGGCCTTCATCAGTTGTAACAGGCAGAAGAATTCCATAGAGGATGGCTTTCACCAACAAAAAAGACCACACTCCAAAACACAGCTTCTTCACAAAACCTTTCCTTTTCATCCGTGAAGCTCTTTTTATCTGGACCACCATCACATAGCGATGAATGCTGATGAGGGTGAGGAACATGATGCTGCCGTAGAAATGAGCACTGAGCAGGGCGATCTTCAGGTGGCATGTAAAGGGTCCAAACTCCCAGTTGCTCCCGTTGGCAAAGTAAGCAGCCATCAGCGGCGTGGCAGGACTGGCGATGGCATCACTAATGGCCAAGTTGAACTGCAGAACCGTGCCAGTCCTCCATTTGGACATTTTGCAGGTGAAGACCCACAGGCTGAAGCCGTTAAGAAGCATCCCAGCCAGATAGACCAGGCAGAGGAGCACAGTGAGGAACACAGGCTGGGCCTGCGGAACACATTGTGTATCCGAGCTGTTACTGTTGTTCCCCAAGGTGATGGCTGTGCTGGGAACTGAGATGTCCATTTTGAGTGTAGACTGAGAGAGTGGATGTATTGTAATACCAGCTAAAGAGAAGAAAAAAGAGGAAGAAAAAGTCGCTGATACATTGGGGCAGGTCTTATTCGTATCTGAAAATATACCCTTGTAAGCCTTCCTAATCTGAGAAAAACCTTCAGAGAAGAGAACTATTTTTTTAGTGCCTACAAAATGATCCTGGACATATAATACTGCCCTCTGAAAAACCCAATCAACCTTACAGCCTAAAAATGGTTCTTCGAGGGTTCTCTGCTAAAGGCAGTGCCTCTTTATGAAGAACCATGAACACACGAAGAATCTCAAAGATGTTTTTTCATTTCATTTCATTTTTTAGGTTTAAAAGGTTATTACATAGGATTTAAGACCTGTATAAAAAGGAAAAAATGGTTCCATGTAGCACCAAAACAGTCAAAAAGCCCTTTTTTGGTTCTCTATAAACCATTTTTGTAACTACATGTACTTATATAATCTAAAATTCAGCATGGTTATGTAAAGTTGAGCAAAAAATTTGCTGGATAAAAATGCATATTGCATATTTTGAAAGTGCTGATGTATATTTTGAAATTTTGCCATTTTGATTCTACAGTTTAAAATGTGCAAAACTGTTTATGAGTGGATGTAACTCAGGGGGCCAGATACTGCAAAGTAGGGCAAAGAGTGGACTTACCGTATCTTGAGGAATCAAATCTTTAGTTTTGCATGTGTACATCCATACAAGTGAAACGTCATGTAAAAATACAGACAGCTCTACTGTCTCTTTTGATGTGCATGCTATGACTCAGGACTTCCTTTGTAGGTTTTGCTGGTGGTAAGTCTTTGACATGGTGTACCTACTGCAAAGCAATGTAAGATCATCTTGTGGTAATGATTTTAGACGTACCATGTGTTTAGCTAGCTTACTCAGGTCATCATAATCCATCACTAACTTTACATTTTGAACCTCTGAGTTATTCTTATTATTTAACTGTTATTCATTTTCTACCAGTTCCTCTGTACTGAAGCTTGTACTGCAACAATAAAACTGAATATTTAACCTAGCTATGTACATCAAAAGTCTTCATTGCAATGTACTGTGCACACACACATAAAACCTATATGTATTATATCCAATAGCTTGTGAATTTTGTGAATTCTGCTATTTTAAAATGTACTCACTACTGACACAGGAGTCCAATCACACTGAAACAAACACAGAACTTCTCTGGTTTCCATAGGAAAGCATTTTTCATAGAAAAGAATGCGATTCTCTGGCACATCTGCAAATAAGCCTATGGTCACCATGCCCAATACCAGTTAGAGCTTCAGGCTTGGTCCACCAAGACCAGTTTTCTTCCCAGTGTAGTCAACTCCACTTCCACCCACTAGGTGGGACTCCCTTGTCACATAATACCAACGACAGGCTTGCATGTGTCAGGCGAAGCACCGTCACATCTTTTCAAACTTTTGCTAACACAGCATTGTTTGACAGCTCAACCTGCTTAAAGGAGAACATTAACATTTACCAATTCTGTTACATCAGCTTTCAGACGCCGCCACTGTTTCCCATTGTGATGAGTGATGGGGAGGGTCATCAATCAACCACAGACGCCTGTATCATCACTGGGGATTGATCTTTGGGATGAGTCGAAATGTCATTTGTGGTTCAGAACTAATCAGCCAGCACCAGTACCTGACCTCACTGACGCTTTCGTGACAGAATGCAACCAAATCCTCACAGCAGTGCTCCAACACTGACATCGAGTGTAATACCTTCCCTGAAGTAGGGATTGTTAATGCAACAAAGAAGGAAGGAAACTCTCTATCATTTCTTGATTTCAGAGAAAACAGATACACACATCCCCACACACACACGCACACACACACACGCACACACACAAACACACAGTACTTTACTAATAGCATACATTTAAAGATGGGCATAAAAAGGTTTCGTTCGTTTTTTGGTCTTTTTATTTTCTAATAAAAAATAATATAATCTTATCATAGACTAAATTTACTTCCATTAAATGTTAGTGCTTTCTCATATTTTCAGCATGAGGCTGATATAATTAACCACACATACATAAGCTTGTCCACATGTCTGTATTTATCTGATTGTATTTATCCATGATCTATTTACCACTTATCTTTAACCAGGTGGTACTGGAGCCTGTCCCAGTGTTCATGGAGCAAAAGGCAGAGAAACACCCTGGACAGGTTGACTGCGTTTATACACACATTTAATCAGTCACTTTAGACCTCCTTCCCAAAGTACACCAAAGCAAGCTTTTTAGCTCCAGATCCTTGAGGGTCTCTTCCACCTAGGGGGCCTAGGTAGTCTGTTCTGATATTCCCTGCGTTTAGAAAGGTATTGGGCCTAATCATCAACTGAATCTTTTTCCTTATGAACAGAGCGACTAATGTGCGTGTTTAGAGCGCTGTCTCGCTCCTGGTCCTCTTGAGGTGCTTGCATCCTGACCCCAATCTTCCTCAGTGAGCTGCGAATGGCTTTCGTGAAGTTCTGCGAGGAAAAACAGTAGATGAGTGGATCAAGGCAGCAGTTGGATGAAGACAGGATCCAGGATACATAGTAGGCAGTCTCCACTTGCACAAGAAGGTCACAGTTGTTGCCAAAGTATTTTTTTACCACCACAGCCACAGTGCGAACCACATTCATAGGTAAGAAGCAGAGTCCGAATATGACCAGACACACAGCCACCATTTTATGTGATTTACTCTTGATCAGCTTGCCCTGCTGGTGGCAGATGTTGATGCTGGACACGGACCTTGCCAGTCGGATGTAGCAGAACAGCGAGATGGAGAACGGAACGAGAAAGCCGGGAATGAGTAGAATGAAGTTGAGTGTAAAGTACACCTCTGTGTTCTCTCTCTGGTGGATGCTTAGGCACAGCGTGTGGTTCCCCACCTTGCTTATGTCCAAAAGACTAATGCACACTATTCCTTTTATCAGCACAAAGAGCCACACCCCTGCACAAAGCTTCTTGACAAAGTCCTTTTGTTTCATGCAGGAGTCCTGACTGTGGCAGACCACGGACATGTAACGGTGAATGCTTATGAGAGTCAGAAAGAGGATACTGCCATAAAAGTGAACTGCCAACAGGGCGATTTTGATTCGGCACATGAGGCTCCCGAAAGGCCAGTTTCCTCCCTGAGCAAAGTAAACTGCAATAAAGGGAGCTAGAGGACAAATGATGGCATCGCTGATGGCCAGGTGGAACTGCAGAATGGTTCCCGGCTTCCATCTAGGAATGCGGCGAATAAAGACCCACACGCTGAAGACGTTGAGGAAGAGCCCAAGCAGGAGCACCAGACAGAGGAGCACAGCTATGGAGATATCCTGGGATACCACTGGACAGGAGATGCTCGTGTTATATACAGTTGCGTTCCTGGAAACGGAGGTGGTAGCAGTGTTTGCAGTCATGTTCTGGGAAGAAATCACGCCTCTGCTGCCCATCTACGGAACATAAATTTGAGCAAAGAGCAACTATTAATAGAGCTCAGTTCAGGCCTAAATAACACTATAATCTCATATGCATCAAAGATGCAGACTATTCACATTTACAACAAGTAGCAATGACCATAACATATTTTTGTGCACTTTCTACGATTAATAAATAAGCTAAAGACATTGTGTGTTCTGTACCACAAATAACACCGACAGTGCAACATTTCTGAACATTTTACATACCGTTAGAGATGTATTAATGAAATTTAATATGCATTTAGTTTGAAATAACATTGATCTTGAAAAAGTATTTTTTGAGTATTTTGTAACATTTACATACTATTAGATCCATCTGAATGGCTCAAAATCATTTCAAACGTGGCATGCATCACTAGACTGGCTTATGGCCTTAAATGCAGCCTGTTATGTAAACAAGGAAGTAACTACTTAAATTTAGAACATAAATAATGTTGCAAAACGTACCGTCTTGCTGGACCCTGAAGAGAAGTGGCTGTACTTGCTCGTAGAATAAGGTACACTAATGTCTAGCCAACCTCTTTAGTGGGTGAAACCTCTGTACAACTTCCTGTTTGCTATGGTTCCTTTATGTTCATAAATAGCAGCGAATTAATTATCTGAAGATGTCTGCAAGTAGGAAGCCTTAGAATTCACACACACCAAAGAAAAGTCTAGAGACTATGCAGATATCTGTGTGTTGTTGTTGCATAATGATGTGTATATATATATATATATATATATATATCTTAATCAAATAAAAAAGCATTTTATATGAAAGAATTTTCTAAGTTTTGAAACTACTCTATGAGTGCAACAACAGCTTTCCACAATAAAAATTAGAAATGATAAAACAGACACAAGTATAGGTGTCTAGGCATCTACACCATGCGGGATCTTGGTGGGTTACTGTAACTATGACCTAGTCAGAGGAAGGACAGAACGTTCCATATAGCTTTGGGTGAATCATAATTAGCATCATTAAGAACAGGATGAGTGAGGTAATAATGAAGAGTGGAATTAACCCCACGCCGTTGTTGTGGTAACAGCTCATAAACATTCTAAGCTGTAGGTTCTTTACAGAGGGACCAAAGGTGGTGGTTTAGTAACATTATCAGTCAAGGCTACAACAGTCATTCTTTTAATTATCCAGTATTCATAGGTCCAACTGTATCTTTAATAGCTGAAGCCAAAGTAGGCCTGATTTAGAAGATTCTTTCTACATTCTGTACTCTATTATGTCTCGTTTGTGGAAGTTGACCATCCTGGCACCAGAGCCAAAAAAGGACTCTGGGAAGCACCTCGATTTGATATGTATAGGAAAAACTCTGTTAAAACCAAAATGTGAGCTCCCTTTAACAGACACAGAGAGGACAGCAAGGAATCTCATCAGAAAGGAACAGGTAATTTAAGCTGGCTGAAGAAAGTGTGATCACTGAAGAACACGTTAAGTGAAGGCCTACTCTGAACACTTCTCGATCACTAACATCCATCAGTTGCACGTTTTGTAAAATAGTTTGTTATAATGGAATAATGTTTATTTCAAATGTGGTGCTGATGAGCCTAGATGTAATGTAAATGTGTGTCATGCAAACCATCACAACATATTTCACAGCAGTAATTACTATATGAGCAAATCATGACAAGATTTAAGCTCAGATCTTTACAGAAGGAAAACATACAGCTTACCTGAACGTCTCCCGCAAGCAAGTAAGACTAAAAATGTCCATGTTATAATTCCCAAGCCTCTGTGATTAAGTAAAGTGGCCCCATGTAGTCACATGTGAACACACCACAGCACAGCACACAGTGTGAACAAATAAGACATTTTTACTTCTATAAACTGACCATTTAACCATGCCATAGAAAATAGAGTAGCTGAGGATTTGAGGTCTCTTTTCTCAAATGACAGTTTTGCTTAGTAGATTCTCTAAGCAGTAGCATTTCTTCTAGCTTTTCTCTTTGTATATCAAATACAGGCAAAGTACTCTGCTGAAACTCCTTTGCTGATGTCCAGGCCCAAAAAACAGGATATGCCATTTCTCTCTGCTGCTCCAAGGTATCATAACTCCAGCTGTAATTTTAATTCTATACAGGTAACTTTCTATACATGTAGCTTCAATACCCACATCATGGAGGTTTCGCCAGACAGATCAACAGAACTTTATTTCAACTTACAGGGCAGGCGGTGGGCACGTGGAGGAGTGGGGCGAGACTTCGGAGCAGGACGTAAACCCAGCCGGGATCCCTGGACTGTCTATTGACTCCAGGCGACTCAGTGCTCCCTCCAGAGTGAGGAACTTCCACGAGCTGTTCATACAATTTACGATTTATGAAAACCTATAAAACTCATAAGCCGTAGATAAGAGATGACAAACAGTGGGTATACTGTCACTGTAGCAGTTGCTTCGAAACGATGGCTTTATAAGAGAAGGACAAGCATTCTTAATTGACATGGTAATGATATTTCAGTAAGTAATTTTAGACTCCTTCGCTTGGTCCATTCATTAATGAAAATAATACAAATAATATTAAATCATGTAAAGAACAACTGACATTTTCAAAGTGTGTGTAACAGAATGCAAGTGTTTTTACTCAGTTCCATGCTGATGGCATGGCAGAGAAAACCAAAAAACAGACAACCAGGAAAAACCCAGCAAAACTAGCCAAATACCAGGAATCATGGCACAAACACATGAAGACACAACTACAACGAATAACCACCGACAGGGCTGATCAAAGGGGTATATACAGTATATATACACCCAGCTGGACAGGAGGGGTAATAAACTAAAGTCAGGTGAAGGGCAAGGGCAGAGCAGAAAAAACAAAACTATAATAAAATTCAATATAATATACTGTAACAAAAGCACATGGGCAGAGACAAAAGGAAAGGTAAACAAAGAGGGTAAAGCTTAAACAATGATTTCTGTGTTCCAGTGAGCTCACGTAAAATAAGTAAACAAAGCATAAATGGGTGGATTGCAAACTTTAAAAACAAACAGCAGAAGTGCAACCAGATCAGTATAAGGAACTGAAAGATGAATGGCTCTGTCACACAGGGTGCCAAAGCTTCACAGACGAGCTGGGAAAGCACAGGCCCCAAACTGCAGGGAGGCAGGAACACCAGACCCGTCCTTCTCAGGAAGAGGACAAAAGGGTATTATCGCTGTTTTTTTGGTAGTTCATTTTTGTTTGGCCTTCTTTAGAGAAATATGAAGACCATATAGCTGAAAACCATCCAACACATCACATCTTAAAATGAAAACGAGCAGCTCTTTAAACTCTTTAACTTCATTTCCTCTGTCTACTGGATATCTGTCTATAGTATAATAACTGCTGTGTTTTCAGTGTTAAATGATTGCGAAAGTAAACATGTGGAGAAATAAAAACCTCCACCAATGAACTCATATATTCATATTTTAGAGGAACTACATTAGAAAAGCATTTTATAAAATAGTGCTGATTTCTTCACTCTTCCAGTATCCTGAAACCTCTGAATCCAGTTATCCAACAAGGCCCAAGCATTTCACAGTGTGCCGGCATTCTGCCTGGTGAGGCTGTTAAACCATGTTTAGACCTTCTTTAACTCTTTAGAACAAAATAATGAAACCCATAGAGGAACTGCGTTTAGCTCCCTTTTACTTTTACTTTGAGTACCTATGAATGATTCCGTAAATAACTACTTTTGTTTCAGAGTGTGAAGGATCTATTTAAAGTTTAAGCCACTCCACATAATGAAAAGTTGCCTTTTTTCTGTATGTACAAGCCAAGAACCATGTCTTTTTTTTTAGTACTACAAGGCTCCCATGAAAATGAAATGATACAATTATTCCTTTTATACCCATTTGGTCATATATTTGTTTACATTTGTGTTACACTGTACTGTACTGTATTAGGTAACTTTGCTGGTTGCGCTTGTATACTGTCAGAAAAAAAGTGCTGTACAGGTACATTTTTCTTCATCAAGGTACAAACAGCATAAATGTACCCTCAAAGATGCAACATAGTCCTTTGGGTTCAACTGAGCTCCTTAACTACGCTTTTCCCATGTAAAAGGGACATATTTGTACCTCTTTACAATGTCCTGAAATGAAAAAGCTTAGAGTCAATGCAACATGATCCAATATTCTAAAGGTACTGATGACATACCCTTGAGGGTGTTAAGGAGTCCAACCTAGTGACAGTTCAATACCTTTTTTATGAGAGTGTGACAGCACAACACACTCTCCTACCACTATTATGTTAGTGCTACGAATGATCCCCCACCCAGATATACTGTTCCAGGGACAGGGTGGAGCGGGGGGGCTGGTGGGGGGCCTAATGAATTGTGCAGCAACAAAATTGGCTACAGTCAGTAACTGTAAATGTATAAAGGTGTCAGATATGAGTGAGCATGGCTACAAGACAGGCTCATTATACACTGTCTGCTGCTTGTGGTTTATCATGAGAGCGAGGCGGGGCTGTAGAGGTCACAGATCCACAGGGAGAGAGCGGGGCTCCTGTGTTCAGACGATTCTATGAGGTGGTGCTCCAGGAACCACAGCGGAGGTCTGTGAAAGACCAGCTCAGACACAGGTTAGACATTGAAGGGAACAAATCCTTCTGTGTGTGTGTGTTTTTTTTTTCTATTTGACATCCAAATTTGGCAGGCTAAATGTCCGAGTAGTCAGACATGTGTAAACGCATTCTTTTTTGTGACATCACAAAGTTAAAAATGGGAAGTTTTGTTTGCATTTTCGGGTTGTACGGCCAGAGGAGTCAATGTTAACGTGCACATACCACATCAAAATCCTCTTTAAAAAAAGATCCATGCAATGGACCTTTAAAGGAAATGTATCAGCCACAATTCATTTGGAAGCAGCCATAATCATGTCTTGGACAGAGTGTGGATGATGAACGGTCTAATGTGCAAATACAGGTCATTTAAGCAAGCTCATTCAAGACTTTAGATAAAGTGCCCTTTACCTATACAACACTCTTTTGAGCATTACAGGAACACTCCCACACATCTCAGTTTCCAGCGCTTATTACATCCCCACGTGTTTTCAGTTCCTGTTTACACTGGCAAAGACAGTACCTGAGTGAAGAGCCTCGTTCGCACAAAGAACACCCATTTGTTAAATATTAAGCCAGTAGTTACTCTATCCATGTTTACAAGAAAACGCAGGTAAAATGTCATTTAGCCAAATAGGCTGCTAAATGGAACATGTGACTTGAATTAAAATGACCAAAATCCTTATGTGTATATATGTATATATATGCATGTGTAAGATCCATCTCATTCAAAAACAGAAATTCAACTGCAATATGGAATTTGCATTCTCTTTTTAGAAACCCGAAACCAGCCTCACTGTGGGAACAAAGCAATGTCTACTGGACATAAGGGTCACTGGAAACAAGGGATTCTGAGTATTCCCTACAGATGTATATCCACTGTATATCTTGCACATGTTGTATTGCTAGATTTGAAATAAAAGGCAATTGTAAACCTTGAAATAAAACAATGAAAATACTTTTCAAACTGTGGACGATTCTCGTGAATTCCCATGTCTTTACTATGGCAATGCAATTTTAATATAAAAAAGGCACAGCACAACTCTACCCTTAAATAACAGTGGGATGGTCACGGTTAAAAATGGTAAAACAAATCTTTTGTTTATAGAAAATAACAAATAAAAATGTTCTGATACCCAGATGTCTAGAGAATGTTTTGAGAAATTTTAGTAAAATTTTATAATATTGACCCACACCTTTGCTAAGTCACAACGCCTTCACTATTGCTGTCATTTTTCCTGATTCATTTCATTCCCACAATCATTTAATATTCAACCATTTTATCGTACTCCAGTCACAATTTGCATCATGGAGAGAGATCCTTACATCAATTTATTAGCCTAAATATATCATTTTAATCAGGCAAAAATGTATGGAAAGTTTAGAATAAACAAATTAATCCGTGTTCCTATTTAGAGTTGCCCAAGAACAGAGTAAAAAACATTTTCTAAGTCATTTACAAGCGAGCTGGCTACAAATACAGGTCCAATTCTACATCATTTCTACAAGGTCACAATTTCAGTGCTGTACATTAGAAAATGTCTTTTGAATGAATAACAAACAAGAACACACCTCAATAAAACACTCATCTTTACCAAAAACCACTGGGCCTCAGAAGGTGCCATTCTGACGCAGGAAAGGCTTTTAAAAATGACCTTTGGACAAAATGGGGGGAAAAAGAAACTCCAGCAAAAGCCACACTATGCTGGTGTGGCTAAAACAGATGCCATGTAGCGCTGCTTTGCAATGAGTCTCTAGTCCATATCTAAAGTGAATATGGCTATTTCTGTTTAAATGCCGGCTGAATGTCTCGGGGGGGGGCTTCTCAAAGAGGAGTGGTGGGTGTGGAGGCCGTGGTGGGGACTGTAACAGGGTGGAGACCCAGGTCTAGGCCTGGAGCCTCCTCAGGCTCAGGAGGACTTCGCTTAGAGGCCTCCAGCTTCTCCGCCAGCTGAGAGTAGAGTTCCTTCACCTGCTCACTGCTCTGTGGACACAAATAGAGCAGAATTAATGTATAGTGAGCAGAATATACAATAATATGCCACTGTTGCTCATGCTCAGGTTTCTTCTTTGAGACAATGGCACTGTTACACAAACAAATTCAAATAAAATGAATATATTATGTACACCTAGCAGCTTTGGACTATATCACATACAGCCATTAAAGTTCATATCACAATCACTTCCAGTTAACCGTGATAGCAGTAGGTCCTTATTGACAATTTGCATAAATTGCAGAAAAAATATACAGCTAAATTTTTGTACTCTACTATGGAAAATGGCTTTATTATGCTCTGTTATGCTAATTAATGTGTATTCTGCTAACCTGTTTGGGTGGTTCAAGGGTTTTCATCAGGGTTTCCATAGAGGACTGGTGCACCTTTTGGTAGAGATGGTTCAGCAAGCGCAGTGTGTGTCTGTGCACATTCTCTTTGCTGGCAAAAACATAATACATGCATTCACCAAGCTGGCAACAAAATATGACATATAAAATACTTTATAATCCAGTAGTGTTACTTCATTAAATAATGTCTTGATGACTTTAAGACTCCAATTTCAGATAAAAATTACAAGTTACTATATACCCATGGCTCTTAAAGTGGGGTCCATGACATATAGACCAGGCATTCTTGATTTTATTACTTCTTATTTACATTTTACGGCATTTAGCAGAAGCTTTTATCCAAAGCAACTTCTATTCCCTAACTACAGGGGGCAGTCTCCCTGGAACAACTTGGGGTTAAGGGTCTTGCTCAGGAACCCAGTGGTGGTATACTGAAGGTAGGATTTGAACCCATGACCTCTTGGTCCAGAGACAAGTATCCTACCCACTAGGCCTTCACCACCACCATCACCGTTTAGCACCTCAGCAAATGCATAAAAGTGAAAACTGAAACTCAACTGGAGAAATTGTGTTACCAGTAATATAAAATCTGTTGTGATAATTCCTATTGGTTTTAATAACTAGCATTTTTAAAAGTAGTTTTAGTGTAGTAGCAATTTAATGACTGACAACATTTTATCATCAAGTGACATGTATTATAATTTTCTGTATTATGAGTTGAAAATGATATATTGGTTGGCGCCCTAGAGAGGAGATGTATATTAAAGAGACATTAACCTTCGTGTTCTTTCCAAATTATCCTACCCATTGTGCGCTTAATAGAAATCAGCCACAAAATCACTGAAGCGTTGTTTGCACTGACTGCTGACACATCTTACAGCTGGAGGCTGTGTGTTCATGGTGGCAGAGTTTGACTCACCACTGCATATGAAGTCCTTTGGGTAAAGAAATTCTAGAGAAGTGCAGCACCAGTGTACTGACTCACCAACTTTTTCACGAACTATGATAATACAGACCTAGAGAAAGAGGTGAGGAGGAAGTTGTCAAAAACCGCTGCACAGAACTCCTCTGTACCAAACTCGTCAGAGAGAAGAGTCAGATGACCCGTCAGGAGATGGAGGAAAATATCTCCAAATGCCATGTCATTGTAGGTCTCCACTGCAAAAGACATTCACTTAGATTAAACATACTGCCACTAGGTGGCAGCAGTGTTAACATGTGATGGGATACCACCTTCCCTGGTATTGGTTGGGGCTTATCTACTGATCTGAGGTCAGTTTCACAGATTCTCTTAGTAAAACATGCTATTTCTTTAAAAATATATAAATGAAAC
>JBBIGA010000040.1:5096292-5120499 GCA_037576975.1 Alestes dentex
ATATACACACACATATATATACATATACACACACACACACACATATATACATACATACATATATACATACATATATACATACATATATATATATACACACACACACACACACATACATATATATATATATATTACAATGAATGGCTTACCTAGAGCAGGCAATAGCCTCTGCAGAGCATTCTTATTCCTCTGCTTAGCAATATGAAGAACATAATAAAGACCCATTTCACATGCTACTCTGTTTTCCTGTAGATATCTAGGGAGAAACATACAAAATAAATGTCTATCACACTGTGTAACAGTACCAGTATACCAGGTAAAGGTGCTGTGCAGAATATAGGTACTATAAAACAATTTATTTGAGAAATAAGTGTGTTTTTGTCTGTATGAAGACAAAAGAATAGATACAAAAAAATAAAGACATTAAAAACAAGAATTTCAAAGAGTTAACATAAATACCTTCCTAGTACCCAGCCCTAAAATAAATAACCAGCCCTAAATTAAACAGCTAAATTAAAAACCTATGTGCCAAGTACTGAGCTGGGTGTGTAATTGAGACAGTATGCATAGCTGATAAAAGTGTGGGGCTGCAGCATGTTAGATAGTATAATACCTGGTAAAAGTATCAGGCAGGGTGGTGGGATATGTGAGTGAACTCTTTTCTTCACTGGGGAGCTTCTGTTCTACAGTGAAAGTATAATCGTCCACCACTATTGACATCATAGCTGGCAGGAAACGTGTAACAACCTCCAGTTCCTAATAACAGCACAGAGCAAAACCACTTGCTCAACAAATGACAATGTTTAGAACTGTTTCAAGGACCTTTTCAGGGAAAGTGCTACTCTTACCATTCGTGGCTCTTTGAAAACCTGGCTGTCGATCATGTCCCAGGCTCCCTGGCCAAGAGAGAGCATCCTGAGGAGCAGGAGCAGGTCTGTACTGTCCTATTCAAGCACACACAACACATGGAACTTAAATGAGCTAACAATAGATTTACTGCTCTTTAAAAACAGAATAAAAAATATCAGAATATATCAGAATAAAAATAATGATCTGCTATGCACCCATGGTTCTCAAAGTGAGATCTGGGTACGCCTAGCAGTCCATTGATGTATAGCCCGGGGATCTGTTTACCATTATTTCTTATTTAGTACTTCAGATAAAAGTAAAAAGCTGCATCTCATTGAGAAAAAAGCTTGTACTCTCATCAAATAAATATATTTTCATCATTTGAACAGTATGAAAAAGACCGGCCGCAAAAACACAACACTATTATTATTTATTAGTATTATCCTCAGCATCATCACGTTTTGTCTTTGTGCTTTATTACTGTCCCTGCATTTGTCATTAATGTCGTGCATGTTCGTTCTGAATTATTCGCTTACAAAAAAGACAAAACTTAATGTATTTTTAATACTGTTTTGATTTCAATACTCGAAATAAAATGATACACTACATGGATTTGGTGGAATTGATCATTTGTTACAATCTAGAGCTCTTACTCTAGGCAAGGCGTCCTGGCCAAGCAGCTCCTGCAGGTTCCTCACGGTGCTCAGCACCAGTGTGTTACAAGCAAAAGGGTCACACAGGATCATAGAAAGGTCCCTGAGACAGAAAGCAGCAGGAATGGCATGACCACAGTGCAGCAAAAAAGTCAATAACAAACTGCTTCACTGCGCATTCATCTGTGTATTGATTTGGCATACCCCAGCACTTGCTCTTGTCCTTTCTTCACACCATCCAGGAAGCCCTGCAACTCACGGGCCCGTTTGGCATCCACAAACTTCTCCCTGATGCAGGCATCCAAGCACCAGGTGAACTGCAAGGAGAGAGAAGAAAACAAGCTCTGTACCTCTACATAGCACCTCTAGAACAATGGTTTTGAAACTGTGGGTAGAGAGTGGCAAAAAGTACAGACACATAAAGTGTGTTTTAGACAGACATTAGCTTTTGCACTGCATGTCTCCTGTATTATCAGAGGGGCTTTGCCTACTATGCCATGTCAGTAAGCAAAGCCACGTGCAAAAGAAGAAGTTATGAAATGTTGCACAAATGATGATAGAACATTTGTATTATTTAACCTTTTTTAGGTTAAATAAAACAAATTTCCCCAACTGCACAATATTCCAGTGTAGCACACTTTACTGAAAAAATATTTGAAAAGTGCCTCATGCATAAACATAACCCAAAAAAATACAAAGCATTTCCATTGGGTTACCAGCAAAATCAATTTGCTGCATTTTAAGTCATTTGTTATATCATTTTGAGAACCACACTGCTGCTTTGAACCAGTCATAATGAACTTCTCATGGCTGTGCATAAAAACAACCTGAGTACTAATGAAATTTCCAGCCTGCCAAACGTAGATTTATAATGGCCTGCAGATACGCTGCTTATCATTCACAATGCAAATGAATTACTAAGCAGATTCACTTAGAATGAATGTTTTAATGAATTCATTTTTATTGATGTTATTAATATTAATGGCCCATACCTTCATATATCTTCATACAGAAGAAATGAGCTACATTGTGCTACTGTGTATTGTTTACTGAAAGAACAGCATAATGAAGGAAAGTGAACTAAAAGCAAATGTCAAATGTATAGTAGTAATAACAGCATTTGCATGAAGGGAACCATGTTAAATATTTTGATTAGTAGAAAATATTTTGATGTTTAGATATACAGCAACCACTACCAACCACAGTAATTATATTCAGAAGAAATTAACAGAAAATGTTTCATTTCTAAATACAACAATCTGTCAAAAATGCTATACCTATTAATGGCATTTCTGCCAACTGGGAGAATCCAGGTTACTGGATAAGTGTTGTTCAAAATGGTCCTTGATGCTCCCCCAGACAGTCCACATTTTTGCTTCATCATAAAGTACTTCAAGTCAGGTTGGAGCTAAAACAGACTGTCTGGGGATCCTGAGCATTGGTTTAAAAACCACTGCCGTAGGCTACTGCAATCCTCATAGGTTTGGGACAGCTTATGTGGCTAATAAGAAGGGTTTCTCACCTTGTGGCAGGGGTCAACAGAGCAGATCTCACTGATATCCAGGTCATGGAGGGACATCAGAAGTTCGGCACGCAGCGTGCAGTAATGTACGTTGCGTGTGCGCAAGAATAGTGTCCTCAGGAACTGCAGCACCATGTCATACAGCTTCACATTCTTCCCAATCATCTGAGTGAGCTTCTGCACCACCTTATAATATAAAGTACTATTATTAGCCAAAAATAAAATTATCAATGCTTGATAACTGGATGCGTGTGGTTTACATTTCAGTACTATCTAAATAAGTACTGCAGTCACCTTTCAGCATTCAGTGTAGCTTTAAAAATAATTCTGAACTGAACTCAATAATTTCAGAAATGTTATGATGCATGAAATTGTTTTCAAAATAATCAAGTCACTGTGTCAGAGATTTACAACCCTGGTGAGTAACCATCTATACACTGATAATCGCATTATGACAATAGGTGTGCTCATACAAAGGAAAAAGTCAATTGTGTAATGCTGTGACCATCTAGGCATAAAGCCTGAAATCAAAACTGACCATTTGTACCTTGTTAGCTCATGTCATATTAAGCACAATTCATTATACCATGCCATTTTAATGACTGATAATATCTTTGCAGTGTGGGGACTACTGCCTGTCTTTCAAAAAAAATGACTTTTACATTTTAACCATTTGATCATTATCTACCAGCAAACAGTAAAAACATTACCAAGCAATAATAATAATTTTATCTCTGCCTTCTAACACCTTTCATCCAGTGACATACTCTCACAACTCAGAGACTTACCCAGAAACCAGGTTTCAATTAGAAGTGTGTCACCATATGAAACAAAAATGTGTTACAATTTTAAATGTATGCACATTTAAAAGGGCCTGTTTTTAATGCTTTAGAAACTTCACAAGCTGCAAAAACAGGTTTAACTGCACTGTTTTCATGATGACAAATAAAACCTTTAGCTCTGCCCATTCACAGTGACTTTTGAGTGTTTTTGTCAGTCTTAAAGAAACAACAGCAAAAACAACTTGTTTTACTGTAAGGAATAAAGACAGATCGGAAATCAGTCATACAAAAATAATGAATGACTTTTTTTGGAAGAAACTTTTTTGAAACCACAAAAGGTGAAAAATGGGAAAAACACAAAATGCAAAGAACTTTAGAATATGGGCCCATTCAAAACCATCACTGCCACATACAGTGTAAAGTGCTCAAAAGGAATGCAAGACTGAAAAGTGGCCTTTAGTGAAAATAAAAGCTCAGAGTGATATGCGAACTTCAAGTATGACTGCTCTCACCTCCCCCTGCCGGCGGGTTTTGGGTGAAGGACTGAAAAAGTTGTGCAGGATGGAGAGGTCACTGCTAAAGAGCGCAGCCTCCTTTTCCACAATGTACTGCTTAAGCAGAGGAGAGACTTCGTCCCCAAACAGAGCCTGGTTGTCCTGCCAAATCTGCCTCTTCACCTCCACTGCACAAACTTTATACAGCTCCTTATCAGCCATCACCTGCTTCAGTTTCTTCTCTGGCACCTGCAGGAAGGGAAGAGAAAAAAAATAGCAGAAATCAAATTAACAGGTGAGCTAGTCGCACAATCATTAACAAGAAAACATGGAAAGCCAGAAATGTCTTACCTTTGGTAAGTGTTTCATAACTTGCATCACAACAGGCTGTATGGAGGGCATCTTGACCAATGGAAAGCTCTTCTCAAGAAGTTCTTCCAGCTTAGTGTATCTATAAGGTAAGACAAACCTTTATTAGCCATACGGGTGGGAAATTGTTAGAGCAGCAAAATGGACAGAACAAAAAAAGAAGGTAGAAGCAGCTTAACCAGTAGGACAAAAAAACAGTACACTACACAAAATATAATAGAAATATGTTTGTGTGTATTTTTGTGAATTATATATAAACAATATATATACCTAGATGTAAACAAGGGATGTATATGCATGTACATACTGGAGTATCCTCAGGTGCCTAGCTGCAGCTGACATGATATGAATCAGTAATATTGCACCAGACATATTGCACATGTTGCACAAGAAATACTGAACACGAAAGAACCACATGCACTTCTCAGTTCTTGGGGTGTGGAAGGCCGTCCTTACTAGTGTGTGTGGTTGCGAGATGTTAGTTGTAGAGTCTGACAGATTTTATGTTGGACTCAGTATATTAGTTTTTTGTTGATAAACAAGTGTGTATTTGGAGATCCAGCTCATACTCTTACCTGTCTTCATCTTTGCCTTCCGCAATGACAGCAACTCGCTCCATCAGCTTGTCCCGAAGCTCGTCAAATACCGACTGGTGGAACTCCAGGCGAGGTGTACCATGAAGATCCAAGAAAGGCAATGCAGACTGCAGGGTTGGCAATAATATGCCATTCTCCATCTACATGCAGTATTGCACGGTTGTAATAAGCATATAACACACATACAAATGTCAAAAAACTCATGTCACAGACATTATTAAAGCAGAATCTAGAACATTCTTTGACCAAAAAACTAGTAAAACCTCACTTTTTTAAATGAAAGAATTTGATTTAAAATATAAACAAATGTCGCCAAGCTTCACAATGTACCATGTAGCCCCTAGTCCATACAGTGACATATAATACGGAAAACAGCTTTTTTCTTTTTTTGGGGTTGGGGGGGTATCATATTTATGATTCCACAAACAATTCAGCCCAGCCTGTAGTAACAGCCTCTACTCTTCTGGGTAGATTTTACACTCAATGTCAGGATTTGATTGCATTCTGGCACAAGAGCATTAGTGAGGTCAAGTACTGACACTGAAATACAAACACAAACACCACTATAACTCATCCAAACAGTATCCATCACTGCATCAAACTTTATACCCTTTATACCCCTCTAGTGGGACAGTTTGGCTGCTCCAGAGTCTCCAACTTTACAGGTATTGGCAGTGCTTTTCTGAGGAGGATATACACTACATAGAGGGCGTCTTAATACTTTTGGACATGCATTATATATTAACAGATTGACCCTCATGTTTCCTAAGATCCTTTATGCTTGCGGTCAATTTGACTCCAGAAATTCAAACATCCAGAAAAAGGGTGAAATTAAAAACGCTACACAAGCTTGTGTGTTTTAGGTACTTTATGTTTCTCTGTTGACTACTTAAATAGTGCTTTCAATAAACCATAATATGTAACAGTGCAAAAAATATCAAATATCACAACTATTCTTTGTTCTCACACTGCTAGAGGCATGATTGTTATTTGGCTGTGTCCCTAAAATAGAGGGAAGGGTTTTGAAGATGATAAAATGACGTATTACAGTGCCTTCAATTTCATCAACAAATGTTGATATTTCTTAAACAACTAAAACAGCCCAAAAAACGGACCCCAAAAAACACAGATGCATAAAGAATGTGTGCAGGACCTTGAAAACATATGTTAATTTTGTGTTTACCCAGCTGTCCACCTTTAAATTAGGAATAGTTATTTAATATTAGAACTGCATGTTATGGACAAAATCAATCTTGCAATTTTATTGCTACATATTGTAATTGCAACGACTTTCAAGTTAAAAAGAATATCATCACTTCTCTGGAATTAAAGGGGCTTAAAGTATGTAAATATTGCTTCAATGTGTACTTTCCCCATCTATACAGTTCACATATAGCAAATAAGTTACAGAACAGCAGTCTTCAAATCAGTTTTGGTAATGTCACAACATCAACACATTTAAATACATCATCTTATTTTGGCTACAGCAGTTTAGCCTCGCCCATAAAGACAGGGATGTGTTTGGTGTGGAAGAACCTGACCGGCCCACAACCTCAACCCCATCCAACACCTTTGGGATGAACTGGAATGGAGAGCCAGGCTTTTTCATCCAACATCAATGTCTGACCTCATAAATGCTCTACAGAATGAATGGGCACTAATTCCCACAGAAACTATTATTTATTTAAACACATTAAACTTTGAATGGGGTTAATCATAAAAGGAGGGTTAACAAATCTCTCAGAAAAAGAGCTGCTCCAGTAGTTTGGCGACAACAGATCACAGGAGACTTTAGGTTATGCTCCTCCTCAGCCAAAATATTGTTAAAGGTGCTTAAAAACGCACTAAGAAGCCTTATTTATGCTGAAATGCTGATGCTTGTAGCGCACACTGTTAGCCAAATATAAATCTTGAAAACATATGTAAATTGTGTTTACCCAGTTGACCCCATTACATTAGCAAATACTATTCAATATTCGAGCTGCACAATGTGGACATAGTGTCCATATGACAATATCAGTATTATGATTTTACTGCTACATGTTGCAATGCCTTTCAACATATTAAACTGTATGGTGTCCTTATGCAAAATAACGTTAGTTACTTATAAAACGACCCAAGAAGGCTTATTTGAGCTAAAATGTTGATACTTTTAGCGCATTTTGCACAGGTGCTGCAAATTAAACCATCCTCACCCTCAAAATATACATCCCTATTTAATATGAAGCAAAAAACATTTACTTAGAGATATTAAACACTGAATATGGTCAATAATAAAAGGAGGGATAACAAAGATCCCCCAGATCACAGAAGCCATCAGGTTAGTCTCCTCTTTAGCCAAAATAATGTTAAAGTTGTGTATAAAACGCACCAGGAAGGCTTATTTGTGTAAAATGTTAGATAGCTTTGCAGATTAAAGACGCTTCACCTGAAACTGGTCGATAGCTTTGAGAGGCTCGGTGCAGTTCGTTAGAGTCTCTTTCAGATCCTCTCCGTTAGAGATCCCCAGCTCCGGCAGGCCTGCAAACATCTCTGCAACTTCGAGGCAGAAGCTACAACAGGCACCAAAAACTTTATTTATTATTAATTTTTGCTTTTGTTTATGTTCAGATTGCTCTGTATCCCACTCTTCCTAAACCTGCAACTACACCGACCGTGTGGCTGTGGTGGCAGGAGATAAATGGTTCCTCCTTGAGAAACGTTCCTAGGTTTGCAGAGACTTGACATTGTTAGGCCTGATGCACAGAAGGTGAATTAAACAATAAATGAATGAATACATAGTTAATTCATTAAAAACACACACACTAGATCGCTCTAATTATTCAAGACCCACTTTTTCACTCTGCCAAACTTTAAAGTAAAGTGGCCCCTTATAGCTGCGCATGAACACAGCGCAGCACAGCACAACAGTGTGAACAATGTGAAATTATTTCCCTGCATTTAACCCATTCACCAAGAGAAGCAGTGGGTAGCCACCAGGGAGCAGTGTATGGCTCAAGGGTACCTCAGTGGTGCCTGTGGCAGTCTTGAAATTAAAACCCATGACCTTCTGATCAGTGGGGCAACTCCCCAACCACCACGCCACTAACTGGAAATATGTAAGATCCCTGGTCGTTTTCTGTTTGTTAAGAAGGACTTTTATTTTGACACCTGTTTGATTACAACGGGTTCTAGTTTGGGAGATCCTTAGTTACAGCTGACCGCTGTTTACGTTTAAGCAATTGTTGGTTTCATTGCTTCATGTGTTTTGTGTTTGTGTATTTAGTTCGGTTTGTGTTGGACACTGGTGTTGGTCCACTGACTTCATACTTAGTTTCGTGGTCACTCGTACTGTCTCCAGTTTTGTTTGTGTTTAGGCCATGGGCGCTGGAACCATTATAGCAGTCATTTCATGCCCCCTTTTTTTGTTTCCCGGACAACTACCAAGACTCTGCATGCGCTCTGGAAATGCACCATTGGAGAGGGGGGGCTGTTGGGATTTTCCCCAAGTATTTTTTAGGGGGGCGCTATGGACCCTGTAGGTTTGAACACAGAGGTCACGGAGGGCCCCCATGGGGATCCACGAGGGGGCTTTGACACGAAGGTCCCAATCGTTTGGTCTTTTGAGAGGTCCCCACACAGGCCACCCTGGCCATGCCGAAGGCAGGCCAGAGGAGTACCCATCCGAAGGCAGCCATGTGGGGCCCACGGGGTCCGTGTTTTTGCCACCACCAACCCCAATTCCGCTCTTGTGTGGGCCAGTGGCCTGTTTGGTGCCCCGGGGAAGCGCCTTTAGAAGGGGATTCTGTAACATCCCTTGTCGGCGGCTGCTAGAGGCCGCCTTTTCCATTTGTTATGAAGGACTTTTATTTTGACACCTGTTTGCATCCAAGGGGTTCTAGTTTGGGAGATCTTTAGTTACAGCTGACCGGTGTTTATGTTCAAGCAATATTTGGTTTCGTTTGCCTCATGTGTTCTGTGTTTGTGTATTTAGTTCGGTTTGTGTTCGATCCTGGTGTCGGTCCACTGACTTCATGCTTAGTTTCGTGGTCACTCGTCCAGTTTTGTTTGTGTTTAGGCCCTTGTGCCTTTTAGTTTTGAAAATATAAGTTAAAGCTAGAAATGGAATTCTGCATATGCGCCTCCCTTCGCTGCCTGGAGATATAATATAATTAGCCAATATAATTAGAATCCAACATTTGATTGATTCTGTTGGAATTCATTAAAAACACACACAAGATCACTTGTTTGCATTATTGTATTGAATTACAGAAAATACTAGTTCACATGATTCAATTGGATCCAGTAAAAAAAAAAATCACAAATATAAGCCTCACTGGTCTATACAAATGCAGTTAATCTGTTAAGTAATTAAAATTTCACACTGTTAGACTTTAAGAAAGAACACTTTGGACTTTGCATTATTGGATCAAACAAATAAACAGTTTACATTATTAAATTGGATTCATTAGGACAATCACAAATAGAATTCACTCTGGTTTATACAAATGCAATAAATCTGTTAAGTAATTAATATGGATTTTGTAATGGATTACACTGTTTGACTTAAAGAGGCATTCCAGCCTAAAATCTCACATTTAATGTATTATTTTTCATATTATCTAATATTCTGTACTGCAATACTGCATCTCTTGGTTTTATCAGTTTTACAGAATGCATAAATCTGTGAACCTTTTGTTTTGCCCATCGGCATTCTCTCTCTCTCTCGCATGATTTACACAAATACCTCATACAGCTGTGGGTCATAGTTGGCTGTACCATTAGATATTTGGGTATTTCTGCATTAGATAGTTTACTGGAGGAGGAGTAGGAGGAGGAAGAAAAAGAAACAAACATTTCAAACAGCTCGCCCTCAAGTGCCAGTAGTTTTTCTAAGTTTCTCCCACCTTAAAGATATGTCTTAAGGGGATTTGTTCTAGTTTTTAAACTGGAAAATCTCACTCTGGCTCTGCTGTGAGAGGAAATAGGGATTTATAACAGTGATAGGTAAAATTGACTCTTTCGCTTGAGTGTCCCTTTAATCTATTAAAAACATACCAGTTAACACTGCTGGACTCCAATAAAATTCCTTCATACTAATAATATCTTAAAGATAATCACACACATTCCTAACATTGCATGTAATCCATAAAACAATTCATAAAATAATAATTGAGCCAAGCCTCAAAAGTTTCATTCCAAGGTCACAGAGCAGAAATGAACAACCCATGGTTTTATGAAAGGCATTTTTTTAATTAATCACCACTAGAGCCAAGACATTACATTTCAAAAGTTTTAATCCATGATTTTCAGTAAATAAAATGCATTGGCCCTGAATTCAAAAGTGTCACACATCCAAAAACGTTCAAATGTTAACATTAGTTAATAAAAATAAGAACTGTACACAAATTCTTGTCAATCATGTATGTAATAAAAGCTACTTTATTCATTCTAAAACATCCACTGTTACAGAGAATAACCCTGAATGTGCTAAGCAGTATTAAGAAAGCAATAAAATTACAGTGTATATCATTTATGAAAGATATCACTTATGTCAAAAGCCTATGGCTTTTTTAACCGGTCATATGTGTACTGGTAACCACTGTTCCAGTTTTAAAAATGTCATACCAAATTTCTATGCATAGGGTTGAATACCATTAATAAACCTGTGCTGCATTTCTCATGCTCAGTGCATTAAAGGCATACATGAGGAGGCTGCCGAATCACAGTGCTGTTAGGTTTTTATTAATGCGTGCTATCATTTCCTTTCTTACTGCGGGACACAAGTAGAAAAACAGACAAGACAGCTATAAGAAGTAGAATGACGAAGAGGGCGAGGAGTGTGCCCCAGGCTCCCGGACGAATTGCCTTCCTCACGGCCACACTCTCAGATGGCAGGAGGTTGCTCAGTCTCAGCATGTAACCCAGGGCCCAGCCAACCGAGGTGTCTCCTGCCTGTGACCGAATTAATAAATATGTAAGTAAGCAAGCTAGTATGTAAATAAATAAATACCTAAGACACATTTGTATAGTTATACATTTATAATGTTACAATGGATTCTAACCTATATTCTAAGCTGTAAATGTGGTGAGCCATAGGGCCCATTCACTTTATTTAGAGTCGCTACACAATGTTGGGTTTACAGTTCAAAATGCTGGACAATGCTGCTGCAGCTAATCCAAAACTAGTCAGGTTGGAAAGAACAACAATGAACTAGCCATCATACTAGCACTGGCTTAATTACATGACTAAAACACATTCTAACGGTGTGACCTCAAATCTGCACACATCATAAAAGTTAAAGTGAAAGTGACCATTCTGTCATACGTGAACACACCACAGCACACAGTGTGAACAGCATGAAATTCTTCCTCTATATTTAACCCATTCACCAAGTGAAGCAGCCAGGAACACAGCGTCCGGGGAGCAGTGTGTGGGGACTGTACCTTGCTCAGGTACCTCAGGGGTACCTCAGGGTTCCCACTAGCAGTCTAGGGAATCAAACCCACGATTTCCTGATTGCAGGGCGAACGCCCTAACCACTAGGCTACCAAAAATAATATGACACTGATAATGTATCCCTAATTTTTGTTTATTTTTTAAATTTTTGATTAAAGTGAATTACAACATTTGAAGTTTCGCAAGTTACAACGAAAGACCGCCTCTGTGGGTGGAAAATGGATAGGTCAAATCAAAATAACAGGGCTTACTTTCTTTTGGAAGGAGATCTGAGGAAAAGTGAGCTTATCAAAGCCATAGCCCCGGAGCAAGAGCACCTGCATGAAGACACTGGCTGCACAGTAGTCCTGAAGACGGTTCTGCTGATCTGGAACCTTCTTCAGCATCTTTAATTAAAACACAATCAGAGAGAGAGAGAGCTTAGAACATTACACAGCTGCCAATCACATCAATGTAGCTCATATTGATTTGTTCCATCGAGAGGAATATCACATGCAACATTTCTTACAGAATGAACTTAGAATGTAAAAATCTGTACAGGCTTAATCAATCTATGAATGGCACATACCCAATCTATGAAAGGCCCAGATCATGGAAAACTTTTGGAACAATTTTGGAACATTTTTGGAACAAAAAAAGTTTTATGTAGTGTTTACACTGAGCAGCCATAACCTAAAACCACTGACAGGTGAGGTGAATAACATTGATTGTCTTGTTACAATGACACCTGTCAATGGGTGGGATATATTGGACAGTAAGTCAACAGTTTTTGAAGTTAATGTGTTGGAAGCAGTAAAAATGCCCAGGCAAATGTAAGTTCAGTGACTTCTATAAGGACATCTTAACAACAGCAGGTGTGTTACCAGTATGCAGTGGTTAGTATCTACCAGAAGTGGTCAGGTCTACCAAAAAAGACAGATCTGGGTCTTTAGGTGAATCGATGAGTGATGGGCACCCAAAGACTTTCCCATCTGGTCTGATCCGACAGAAGAGATACTGTGGTACAAGTTGCTGAAAAAGTTAATATTGGCTGTGACAAAGAGGTGTCAGAACACACACAGCCTGCTGTATATGGGGCTGCATAGCCACAGACCATACAGAGTGCCCATGCTGACCCCTGTCCAACACAATTTTTTTTTGAAAGGGCATGTGAACATCAGAACTGTTCAGATGAATCACATTTTCTTTGGACGGCAGGGTGTGTGTGTGCGCCACTTACCTGAGGAAGAGATGGAACCAGGACGCACAATGGGAACAAGGTAAGCCAGCAGAGGTAGTGTGAGCCTCTGGGCAATGTTCTGCTTGGAAACCAAGTGGCAGTGGCCTCTTTCAGCAGAATAAATGCAAGCTTCCAGACTGCAAAACTGGTTCAGGAATGGATTGAGGAACACGCAAAAGTGTTCAAGATTTGGCCTCCAAATTCTAATCTCAATATGCGGGATGTGCTGGACAAACTTGTCCATAGAAATCCTCGCTCACTTAAAACCTAAGGAATAAGCGGAAACTGTGCACAGCTTCTGAGACTTTGTGGAGTCCATGCCTCGACTAGTCAGATTTGTTTTGGTGGCTTCACAATATTAGCTGATCAGTGTGCATCAATCTTAAAGGCAAAGTAACCAACATATCTTGTTTAATTCTGAGCGATAAAGAGAGCTTGGAAAACTGTCATATACTTCTGGCTGTTCTTGGTACACAACCTCACACAAATGTCAGAAGAGAAAAAAAGGCAGATGTAGGATATGACTCCTTTAAAGAGTGAGTCGGACAGTTAGATAGTCAGCAGCACAAACTAAGTTTCAGTTTCTTCATTCCAGTGCAAATACCATGAAAGTATTTGCACTGTAATGCTGAAATATAGAGGAGCATCTCTCAGAATAGCAGGGACAGAATTAGCATGGCACGGACGGCACGGCACGGCAGTACCTCCTGGAAGCTCATGTTGCAGACGGTGATGGCCGCCTCCTCCAGGAGCGTGGGGGAAGTGACAGCGATGCCAGTGGTGAGCTTCAGGAAACTGTGAATGTAGTAGAAGGCAGAAAATGCCTGTAACACAGAAAAAGAGCACTTTTATGCATCACTGAAAAGAAGCATTTGCCAGTTTAATCATAATTATTGCCAGTTTATTCATAATAATAGCTATGAAATGAATAAGCAAAATCCATCCTTTTTTTTTCTTATCGCAGGCGTGCTGCACTTTGATTTACTCTCTATAATTTCAGTCCACACTGCCACACACTTTAATGACTTGCCATTTGAGCCACGGTACAAGTGATTTTTCCTACCAAGTTTTATAATGAACTTTTATTTGTCATTATGCTTAAAAATAATGATAAATAATTTTGTCTCGATTTGTTGAACATCATAACTAAAGCCCTATCAGCCGTGCTGGCACAGTCTTAGACATAATGAACCCGTAAAAGGCCAGTGGTTTCTAAAAATAAAAACGGACATATTCGTCAAGTTTTGATTGATGATTTTTTTTTTTTTTTCAAAATTACTTAACATCACCATCCTTGTATTTGTATGCCTATACCGGAAGGAATGACAGAGCAACAGACATAAGATCTCATCCTATTTAGTAACCTTTAAACAAGTAAGGGCTCTTGTTGTATGCCCGTTAGAACAGAGAAATTGCCAAACAGACAGGTACCAATCTTAGAAAATGACGCCAAGAGGGCTGTGGGGGGCTGAGGAAAAAAAGAGGGAAACAGGGACAGACGCACAAAACCAAAGTGCAAGACTGCATAATCACATAAGAGCTATGATGACATATGCGGTGTGCCCAAAGGATCCCACATGCTTAAACTTCAGAGCTGCTTTGAGCTAACACTGTTCTGCTTGTCAGTGCTGCTTAATGTCACTGCTGCTTCTGCATTCCCTCAGACTTCAGCAGAAGTTAATTTTGTTTTGAGCCCTAAACTGAAAAGACCAGCCGAGACGTTAGCACTTCCCGAGGCACGAGAGACGAAAACATTAGCGCTGCATTTTTCCGGCTGAAGGAACGTAATTGTAAAGCCTTGTCTTAGTCATTACACATAATGTTTCCAAAACTACAGCAAGCACTCTTACCATAAAGTTGCCACTGACTTTGGGCTGAAAGATCTGATTAAAGGAGCACTTGGAGTAGGGGCAAGACTGGAAAGAGAAAATACTGGACATGTTTCTGAAGCAGTGCTGGTAGTTCCCTGAGCCTTTTATAGTCAGCTTTTTGCCAGAGTCATAGGGAGAGGGCTTTTTGTCCGCCGTGCATGGAGAATCAAACACAGCGCTCAGTGGCATGGACACATTGTGATCCGCTGGATAGCAGGGGTGGATTACGGTCTTGTCTGTGCCTTGAGCCTAAGACATGGAAAATATGAGGAGAAATCATTAATACATCAATAGTGTGCATATGCAGCAGCATAAAATAACCATTTTACAATTAAACGCCCCAAAACAATGGTTCTAATTGAATCAATTACCCTCAGCCATACTTATCGGCCTAGCCCTAGTCTCTGTACCGGATGGCCCTGAGTAACTCAAGGTGTCTGGTACAGACAAGACATTTTACCTTTGGAACTGAACAGAGTGAATCTAAGAAGGGCCGATAGCGCTTAATGCTAACAGTCAGACTCCATTCTGAAGATTGTTGGTAGAAAGTCACACCTACATGACTGTCCATAGAGTCGGCCCCCCAGTAAGCCCCCAGAGTGGGCAGCATTTGCTTAAGTTCAAAGATATTGACGTTAGTCATATGTCAGACTCTGCCAGCTGAATCTAGGTGATATCACCTAAACCTAAAGGAAATGGAACGCTCTAGAACATAGCTGCTTATTTTAATTGCCAGGATTAGTGAGTGTGTTTGAAGAGGGGAACTACCAAACTGTGCTGTACACTGACTCTCCAGGATTCTATCTGGGCACCCCAGTTCTAGACCATTAACACCATGATGCATGGGCCGTCTCAAAAAAAGAGCTCCACATAATTATTGAAACTGGTCAGCGTGTATATATGAAACTTGACATCTAAGCATTTTTATGTAAATTAAAATGTTAATTAGACATGTTTGGTGTGTGAGGTTTGTCTCGTTACCTTTGCACTGGAGGTACAATGCCAATGTAGCTAACAAGTAATGCAGCTAAAAATTATTTAGGCACGCTGTTTATACATAACAGTATTATGTACATCATCAGAAACCAGTTAAGCAAGTCTTTTTAGAGATTGCCTGATATGATCTGAGGTATGTATGTAGTATGCATGGTGCTAAGCTAACAAATGGCTATTAGTTTCCATTACTTGTTGGCTACATTGTCTTTGTAGCTCCAGTGCAAAACTAAAGAAGCTACTTTTGGACACTTAAGGCATTTCTCAACATGGAATACATCATATATAGACTCCTGTTCTTGGCAGTTTGGACCTAGCAGGTTCAGCTCAGAAGTCCAGACTCCCAAGGAGTGATGAGGATGCACTGCGCTTAATGTAGTACTTGGAACAGCAGTAGTATGTCTTGTAGTATACGTCTTGGCTGATCAGCTACATTTGAGGTAAAGGGAAAACTGTGAATTTGATTTTTGAACCATTGCTTTAATATTATGTGCCCTGAATACAAACATTCTTTCACCAAGAGCAAGGCCTTTCTCAGTTCTTTGAGTTGTCTGCTATTTGTTCTGTTGTCAGGTGTGATTGACAGCAGCAGGATACCCTGATCCCTGTGCTTACCTCAACTAAGAGTGCCAGCAGTTTTAGCAACATCTGGTCCCTGCCGTAGCATAAGAAGCTGTGAGTGTAGATGCGGTACTTTCGGCCGTACAGCTGCAGCTCCATCAGGCTGTCTTTGTTATCCACCTTTTCCTTGGTCTCAAAGGTAATCTGAGTGGAGGCTCCGCCGAAATCTAGTGCACCAACCGTCTCCCTGTTGGGGGACAGCCACTGTCCCACAAAATCATACTAGAGAGAGAAGGGGAGCAAGGTCAGATGAGGGGGAAGACGATTATGTCTAAATAATACGACGATTATGTCTAAAAATATATATACACAGGTGAAACTTGAAAAATTAGAATATCATGCAAAAGTTCATTTATTTCAGTAAGTCACCATAAAAGGTGAAACTAATATATGATATAGACTCATTACAAGCAAAGCGAGATATTTCTAGCCTTTATTTGTTATAATTTTGATGATTATGGCTTACAGCTTATGAAAACCCCAAATCAAAATCTCAGAAAATTAGAATATTACATGTAATCAATAAAAAAAGGATTTTAAATAGAGAAATGTCAGACCTCTGAAACGTATAATCATGCGTATGTACTCAGTACTTGGTTTGGGCCCCTTTTGCATGAATTACTGCCACAATGCGGTGTGGCATGGATGCTATCAGCCTGTGGCACTGCTGAGGTGTTATGGAAGACCAGGATGCTTCAATAGTGGCCTTCAGCTCTTCTGCATTGTTCAGTCTCATGTCTTTCATCTTTCTCTTGGCAATGCGCCACAGATTCTCTATGGGGTTCAGGTCAGGCGAGTTTGCTGGCCAGTCAAGCACAGTAATCCCATGGTGACTGAACCAGGTTTTGGTACTTTTGGCAGTGTTGGCAGGTGCCGAGTCCGGCTGGAAAATGAAGTCAGCATCTCCATAAAGCTTGTCTGCGGAAGGAAGCATGAAGTGCTAAAATGTCCTGGTAGACGGCTGCGTTGACTCTGGACTTAATAAAGCACAGTGGACCGACACCAGCAGATGACATGGCTCCCCAAATCAACACTGTGGAAACTTCACACTGGACTTCAAGGATTGTGTGCCTCTCCATTCTTCCTCCGGACTCTGGGACCTTGGTTTCCAAATGAGATGCAAAATTTGCTCTCAGCAGAAAAAAGAGGACTTTGGACCACTGACAAGAAGAATACGTATTCCGCTTGACAAGTGGAATATGGTATTTGAAGCCCATGTCCAGGATCCGTCTGTGTGTGGTGGCTCTTGATGCACTAGCTCCAGCCTCAGTCCACTCCTTGTGAAGGTCACCCACAATCCTCTCCAGGCTGTGCTCATCCCTGCTGCTTGTGCACTCCTTTCTTCCACACTTTTCCCTTCTACTTAACTTTCTATTAATGTGCTTTGATACAGCACTTTGAGAACATCCAGCTTCTTTTGCAATTACCTTTTGAGGCTTTCCCTCCTTGTGGAGGGTGTCAGTGATGGTTTTCTGCACAACTGTCAGGTCAGCAGTCTTGCCCATGATTGTGAATTCTACTGAACCAGACTGAGAGACCATTTAAAGGCTCAGGAACCCTTTGCATGTGTTTTGGATTAATTAGCTGATTAGAGTGTGACACTTTGAGCCTACAATATTGAACCTTTTCACAAGATTCTAATTTTCTGAGATTTTGATTTGGGGTTTTCATAAGCTGTAAGCCATAATCATCAAAATTATAACAAATAAACGCTTGAAATATCTCGCTTTGCATGTAATGAGTCTATAAAAGTTTGTATGTACTGAAGAGTCACTGGTCCATTTTTGAAACTTAAACAGTGTTTACATACTACATTCATTTAAAAACAAGTGAGAAATGTCATTTTTCTAGGTGCCCTTTGAAATTAAGGAGTAGATTATATAAATAAACTGTTTTACAATTCTCAAACTACCTGACAACTGATTTCTAAAACTGGGATATAAAAGTATTCTTTGTGAGATGTTGTCTTTACCTTTATAAAATTTTCTAACAGGTAGTTGACAGTGATCCAGCCATAAGCCCCTTCCTCTTGCCCAGTCAAGATTGTGGCCCCTTTGAAGTCAAATGGATAGGCCTTCAGCTTCTCTCCCACTTCCTTTAAAATCGCATCTGATTCTTTGGGGTGGGAAATGCTGTGAAACATAGACACATTCAAAACCATGCATCTCTGGAACGTGATCTGCATACATGATCTCAAGTAAAATTATACAACTGATAAAACTATGCAAATATAGTGTAGACAAAGACTGGGTTAGGCAAGAGGTGGGTTAGGCCTTTTCCAATATCCATACAGAAACCTTGTGGACTGACCTGAAGCACTTCACTTAAAAGTGCTTACTATCCTACATTTTACTTTCATTTAATTCAATTTTTATTTTTATTTTAACTTCCCTTAGGTACACCAATGGCATTTATGTGGTTTTATGTACCAAAGCACATTTTTACATGACCGTTTTCCCCATCTCTCTTTATCCTTTAGAACAGGTGTTTTTTTGTTACTGTGACTTAAGACTGAAACATGTAATTGACTTCTGTCCTGTATTGTGCCTAGTTTATAAAGATGAATTGAAACACTTCAGCGTAAATGGGTGGGGATAAGCTGCTGTCGACTGAATAGGCGGATAGACCAAAATGCCTTGGTTTTTTGTTACAGTGAATTCAAAAGGTTCCTTTACATGTGTTTACATGCTACAGTATATAATATAGGCCCTTTAAGATGGTCTTCTAAAACTTCCATTTACAAACTGCTCACACACACTTCTACCCTATAGGAAGAATTACACAGCCAAGCTTATGAAAAACTGAAAAAGAACTTAAATACTTAATACTTAGATGTAAAATGAATATTTTAAAATATGATTTAAAATAAACGAATCGAAATGGAACCATGATACTAATTAGCAGAGCTAAAGACTTACAGTCCTTGACAATGTTAAGCTACACGTGGCTGTTGTTCTTAGCACATTAATTTTGCATTACATCATGCTACTGCAATTAATTCTGTGATATTTCAGACTAGGTTAGTGAAACTGAATTGGGGGAGTATTCACAAAGCTTCTCAGGCAGTTCAGGTATGAGTTTTTCCAAACTCCTCAGTTTGTAAATACCAAGCACGTTTTTATTCTCTCTTTTCCACTGTTATCTGATCCTGGTTTTAGTGTGGCATCGGTCCTTATATAGGTACTGGACGCCATCTCATGATTAGGATCTCTAGACATGCATGAAACCAAGCTGCGTCACTCACTTCAAAAGTCTCATGCCAGCTGTGGCTCCGAGATAGACAGGAGTGAGCTGGTGCCTCTCTTTGGGAATTTTCTGGACGGCCTTTTCCATACATGTCTCTAGGCTATGGGCGGCTCTTCCTTTCTGACCTGAATAGCTGGATATTCCTCCTCCTATTAAGAGAAAAAGCATCAACAGAAAATTTACCATACAGCTGACCACAAAACCCCAACCAGCATATCTGCTTCATTTCCAGCTAAATTTATGACTCATTCACCAATGCTGGCTTGAACTTGACTCTGCCTGACCCCACTCTTGACTCTGCCTGCACTTGCTTTGAAGGTTCAGGGTAGTGAACTTCTTGTCACAATACAAGCCACTTTATTAGGTACACCTACCTTGTGTTCACACTCATCGTCCATTTTATTACGACCATACAGGACCTTGAAGTTTACAATTACAGCAATTACAGTTATGAATTTTACTGCAGTTACATTACTCTGAATGGTAGTTGCAAGATAGTGAATAAAATCTGTAAATCACAAATGAGTTGCTTAAATATGAATTGGGGTGCTAAATCAAAAGGCAGAGGTAGCTGACTCTTAAGCTATTATATATCAAATATTAATATTATATATTAAAATGCAATAACAATTTGCATATATATATAAACCCGAATACATACATACTATGTGTACTGCCTTTGAATTGCCCTAGAATTACAAATATAATTTATGATTTGCTATGTTTAAGAATGAACCCTGAAGAAAAAGGTTTACATCAGTGTAATATACCATAAAATAAATACCAATATTTGAGGACATTACAACTTTTACAGGGCCTCCAGCCTTAACATGAAGTGCAATCACCCGTTTGCCTTCGCTGATCAATCTGATTACTCTAAAGCAACTTTTGAGAAGTTCAAAATTTCTTGCTAAAAGTCAATAAGGAACAGAGATAAAGGAATCATTCTCATTTGTGCATGCCAGATGCTTCCGCTGAACACTGCTTGTCAGCAGTAATCAGGGGGCACCGGCAGTGTCAGAGGGTTGTGGCTAGACCATCTCTACAGGCCAGGAACCCAAACTTTTCTTCTTGAGAAACTGCCTGAGATGGCATCCTGAAGGTATCCTTACAAAACAGGAAGTGCACGCAGAAGATAACACTTTCAATTTTTTACACACTTCCCTAAAACGCTGCACTGAAGGTTACCATGAAGAGAAGTTGCTTGTTAAGTGAAACTTCTTTTGAAAGGTCTAAGACATCCTGATATGCAAAAGAAAACTAGCAGTTTCTAAATGACAATCTGCCTCTATTCTTCTTTCAAATTTCTCTTTTTATTTTCCATTTTATCTTTTTCCTTTTACATTTCCTGTTTCTCTTAGTCCTTCATTCATATACTTGATATGTCTGAATATAACAGGGGATTTGAAAATGTGTTATCATTATTGTGACACACAACACCAGACAGTGGGTGTCATTAACGCCTTTAGGCCACTGAACAACTGCATGCAAATTTTTTTCTACTTTTATTTCTCATTCTATTACTGTAAGCAGTAAATAATAATAATAATTAAAAAAAGACTTAGCATTTTTGTAATGCTACTATTTTGTTAGTGCACTTTGTCCCTTCCACCTTGCTCACCAATCCCAAATAAACTGAATAACACGCCGCAAACTTTTGTACAAATGCCTTTAAGTAAAATGATGTTATATTATCTGCCTATTGCCCATTCTTATCCCACATATACAGCTCTGGAAAAAATAAGAGACCACTGCAAAAAATGTTCAGCTTATCTGGTTTTATCTTTTTTATCTTTTATCTCAGTTTTTAAGAACTGCCGACAACATTTCTCCTAATTTCCAAATAAAAATATTGTTCTTTAAAGCATAATTTTAAAGGAAATGACAAATCAACAAAATTAGAGAAATGATGCCGCATTTACAGAACTTAAATAATTCAAAGAAAACAAATCTCTTGTTCACTCTTAAACAAAACGGCAATAATAACCTTTGACGTACTTCTAGTAATCTTTTGCCATCCAACTGGTCTCATTGCGAGGGAAGAGTGTTGATTACAGCAGTGGTTTTATACTTTTCCTCATTAAATAAGATGTGATTCAGGTGATCACTAATCAATACCTCATAAAGCAGAATGAGGTGATTGTGTAGGAATTTAACAGACACTGGCATGTAATAGGTGTCACACTCAGAGATGCCGATTTAAAAATAAATTGCAGGGCTCTCTTATTTTTTTCCGGAGCTGTAGAAAATCGGCGAAGACCTATGTACAATGACTACCGTGATACATATTATGTATTGTGAAAATGCACTGGATTTTTGTTTGGCACCAACATGACACTCACACACACATATGCAAGCACAGACATGCACACTCTCACTTTTGCACACACCCACCATCTACATGGCACTCGCTGTCCTGTGTTACGATACCGGTGCCATTCTGCTTGTCTGCAGGCCATTTGTAGATGAACATCGCTGTGTGGGAGGAGCCAGCATCCAAGACTATGCCATACTGGAAACACACACACACACACACACAGTGAAATAAATGAACTGTGGGAAATTAACTGAATGACAAACAATGAAAGTCAGCCAGATAAATTAAGACTGACAGCGTGAAGATTTATCATACACCAAACACCTGCACTGCCTTGCCCTGAGGTGGCTTCTGACACAGACGTCACCCATGTGGTAGAGTTCAAGCGACAAGATGACAGTATTTACTGCTTCAGCACAAAACCAGTTTGGCAGTCGTGGTCTCCTCGGCCAATTCCAGTACAAATCCATGGAGCTCACTGTTATGTGGGCCCCTTCAATTAAGAAAACACTTGCACCTAAACCTAATTCCCCCATGAATGTTCCTTACTGAGGGCAGGGCTGAAACGGCACACTGGGGCTTCTCTCAGAACTGCAGCATTTAATGTGGGCAAGACAATACATGCAACTAGGGCAGTGGCAACTGTCTTCCCAGTTCAGACGCGCTCTCCACCCTTCGGCTGAGTTTGCGCAAGGACTCCCACTGGTTTAACGTACATCTGCTCACCAGTGATCTGGCTGCTGTGCACTCGTATATCCTATATGTCCCCTTCAGGTGAACTGACGTAAGTAGTTCAGTGTAAATTTCGCTTCAGTGCTCATAAAGTTATCGTGTCTTTTTTTTTTTTTTTTCCTCAGCTTCTTTCCAACATGGCATGAAACATCTGTCCTCTAAAATGTCACACACACACATTCATATGGTGAAAGTGTGTCATTTTCTTTAATGCATAATTAGCAGCAAAGTTAAAAATGATTTTACATTTGGGGCGAACATAAAACAAACCATTTTACAGTATACAGTAAATTAGAATATATCTCCATGATTTATGATATGCTTTATATTTTGCTTTTGCAACAAAGTTACATCTATATACTGTATCAATCTATCTATCAGATATCTATACACACACATATGTGTGTGTGTGTGTGTGTACATTTTTTAGTACATGTAATGTAATTTAAATGACATTAGTACCGAATCAATATTTGAAGTAATACTGATAATTACACTTCCTCTGAAAGTCTACAGAAGCTTTTGAAGTGTATTAACATAAGATCAGCCACTGATATCTACTTGCAAGGCTCTAGATCTCTATAGAGTGACAGCACTTACGTAATTGAAACAAACACCAAGAATTGCTAGACATGACACTGTGGCTTAATGTTTGTTGACCGGGTACCTGTACCACTCCCTTCTGGCAGTGCTGTTAGTCTACAGGCATGCCCAGGGCTGCTGGAGACGTTTCTCTTTGCTGTAGTCTTCCTTTGAAAGCAGTCTGGACAGCAAAAAGGCATTTGTTGAAAGAACTCCCATAAAGGGCTCACGTTAAAACTGCAGCACTTTATTCAGCTCTGCTGATTTCCCAACGGAAGGGAACAATAGTGAAAGAGGGGTGCAGTGTTCTTCCCTCCACCACTCAAACACACCGTGCCAGAGGCAACACATTCTGTTCTATCAGTCAAGCAGTGAACTCTCACTGTTTTTAATGGGGACCTTTCCAAACTAAGTATTCAAAAGCAGTACTGCAACATGGTGAAAGAGCTCTCAGACTGTGGTTTAAGAAGCCTTTTCTAGTGGAGAGGAATGAGGTGATTCAACTTGATGAGGCTTGAATGCAGAGTCATTTAAATAAATATATAAACTAATTTCCATCCATTATTCACCCCCCTACCCCCCCTACCCCCCAGCCCGGTGGAATCTGGCCAGGGTGAAGAAAACTAGGGCAGGCGGCATCGTTCAAACATACAGCGTGAGGACCAGAGCACGCAAGTGAAGCACTGACACAGAGAGAACGTGAAGCAAATGAGCGTTTGCTTATCGTGCGCAATTAATCTACATTTCTACAATTTGAATACGGAACGATGTGAAGGCCTCATTCAACTGTGAAAGTTTATGCCAAAACTAATGGACGTGCAAAATGAGTTGAAATAATTGTTATTTGAAGCAAGTGAGGGGTATTTAAAAAGCGAAATCAGCCCAGCCATCCAAAAATGCCAGAACTTGTTCTTGTGTATAT
>JBBIGA010000040.1:5131817-5163436 GCA_037576975.1 Alestes dentex
CAATAACAAAATGTCTTCACACATGAAATGTTAGCAAAGGCAGTGCTCAGAATAGCTACATATGTCTTAAGTGTGTGGGAATAAATGGAGGTAACCAAACATTACCACATAATGAACATAATATCATATGTACAAGGAGGGAAACTAAGCCTAGGTGTTGAGATAAATAGAACACAGATTAAACTTGCTTCAGCTATGAACATGTGTGCATGCTCCAAATGTAAAATGAAGTGTATGCAGAAAATGGACGGTCTGGCTGTGTGTTTGTTCGCTGCTGAAGGTAGAATGTGTCAGTGCAGTATGTTTTTTTTATTGGTTTTTTTTTGTTTCTTTTGGCACAGTTTTGTCCATGTGAGATGTTCGTGTCCAGCGCATGTTTCGCAGAGGCCCAGAGGGGGAGGGGGTGAGCGATGGATTTCACTTTTTTTTTTTTTTTGGTTCAAATGAACATGTCGTTGGCTCAGATGGCGGGGCAGGAGCAGTAGCAGCAAGGGATCAGCGGGTTTGGCTCAATGTCAATCAACCCCCCCCTCCGACCATCTCCTCCATTTCTAGTCCACAAAGTCTCTCGCCCTCTTATTCCCTCTTTCACTCTACCTCTCTTTCTTGCTCCATCGTTTGCCTTCACACCACTGTGCTCACAGAGGGGTCTGACAGGTTGAGCTGGCCGGTAATGTCCGTGGGATATGGCTAGAGAGGAAGGAGGACACAAACAAAAGAAAAACAATAGGAATAATAATTTTTCTCTATCAGTGCAAGTTTAAAAAAAGCATACCATGTTGCAAATGTAGCCTAATTGCATTTGACTATGCAGTTGGTATGAGTGAGGCAAATCCCCCAATCCACTGTAGGCCGTTTTTTCGCCCCTGAATTATATCGGCTAGCTTTCAAATGTGCAAAGGACACAGCCAAGGCGAAGCTTTCTGGACTTTGCAGTCTAATCAACAGGGTCACTGACTCAGTGCACCGGTGCATCTTCAAGCTTCGCTGCAGTCACACTCTTCATCGTTAGCTGGCTTTCATGTACAGTAGCCATCTAAAATTCAATGGGGGGGGGGGTCTCATTAATGAAGCCCATACATCTCGGGCCGGAAATGTCTTGCCGAGAAAGCCCTAATGACATAAACGCTGAAGCTAGAGTCTCTCAGCCTGTGGCTAATAATTTACCTGACCTAGAAGTATTATCACCATAGTAACTGTCCTAATGACATATGAGGGCCGCAGCCCACGCAGCACCGAGCCCTGAAATTCCAATTCTGTCCACTGCATGCTTCACATCTCGCTGAAGGCCAATTAAAGAAGAACATAATATCCATTCCGATTATTATTATTGATACACTTTAAATAGCCCACAGAGTCTGCATCTCTGTCTTGACAATTTAAGAACTTAACTAATTTGTTTATGCATGTTTGTGTCCTCTGCTAATATAATGGCTGGTCAGCATCTCACTCAAAGAAAATTTGGGCAAGGCATCTTGGCTAAGGGTTGGCCTCACTGACAACAACATGATTTGTGGGTAGCGTGAGCATTCCCAATCATAGTCTACAGCGCCCCCTGTCTACAGGCAGGCGAACAGCACGAAAGGTCTAACTCTACAACAACCACAAGAGTCATGCTGGTATAGGAAGAGAGAAGGCAGTGTGGCATGTGGCGTAGACACTGACATTTAAAACTCCATTCAAATCCATTTATAAAAAAACACACTGATATAAAAGAAAAGGATGATTAGGACTGAGATGGGTAAACATCAGTTCAGAGACCGTTCTTTTTTTAGCTGTTGGACTGTGATGTCTGTAGAGCTCCTTTCTAAATGCCACATTTGTGTCGCCTGTGTAAGTCTGATTTCCTGGCCAAAATGATAACCCTGTACAGATATAACAGAATATATTAAATGAAGCGTGGGTAAAAAAAACAAAAAAAAAAACAAAAAACACTTTCTTGTCTTGTCATCTGCCTTGTATCTCCAACTTCTATGTGGGGAAAGTAGCTCTTCTTATCTGACTAACCAAATTCGACTCTGAGATGCAAATGATTTGGGACGCTTCAGACGGAGTCAGCCAAAAGAGAAGGATTTGTCGGTTCTAGAGCATTATTGCTCGTGTCAGATGTCTCAATGGTGAAAGTAAGACTGGCATCATTGCACATGTGAATGATTCATGATGAAACATGCTTCAGAAAACCCAACCTGAAAACTCAAGAGCAAGTCACCTGAAAGGGAAAAGGGTAATGCAATAATACATTTGCCCGTATTAAAAATAGTCGCTCAACACAAAAAAATAGATTGTTTGTGTTGAGTCCCCAGAGCCTGATGCTCTTTCATGTGCAAGCTGGCACTGGCTGAACCTGTGGGAGGATAAAAGACTGTGGGCAGGTGCAGGCGCCAACGGGTCCTACAGGGAGTACAAGCATTCATAGCACTGAACACTATCACCGACAAACCACGAGAAAGCATCCCTGGAACCTCTCCTAGAAATGAGACAGAAGACGTACTTGAGTTGATAGCTCTGAAAAGGAAACATTTAAAGGTGAAGAATAAAGCAGGAGACCATAATGGAACGGGGCCTGCAGAGGGAATAACCAAGGTTATTTTAGGCTTGCTTTTTTCATCTCTTTTCGGTTTCTCCTTAGCTTATTAACCGTGCATTGAGTGTGAGGCATACAGGAAAAGTGACTTTGTGTGTGACACCGACCACAGAAAATGGGACAATAGAAGGGAGGTGAAAAACATGGAAATAGAGTTTTTTACAAGACTGAACAGTGAAGGGGTAGACAACGCACACATATAAAGAAATAAAGAAATAAAAATGTAAGAGCGTCAAAATTAAAGTCCCATCCAGGTTAGGCACGGGAGAAAGTCCAGCACAGGCATTAAGGGAGAGACTACCTTGCCCCCTTTCGTAACCCACATAAGACCCCCCCAAACCCATTCTCTGCCCTAGCCCACAGCCCTCGTCAGCATGATCCCTACAGCTAGCGGCTTGCGTCCCTGATTGGGCTTTCCCAACAGAAGTCTGGATGGAGCACTGATGGGCTGACTGACAGACATGTGGCCATGACTGCAACTCCATGTGTGAGGGTGAAGAGAGTCTGAGATGAGACGTCGTTTAGCAAGAAGAGATGAGGTGACAGGAGAGAGGGAGAGAAAGAGAGAGCAAGAGAAAAACAGGGCAGGCTCGAGGAACAGAAGGCAGAAAAGCGGAGAGAGAGAGGGATAAAGAGAGAGAGGTAGAGTGAGAGAGAGAAGTACAGGGCAGGGTGTCATATTCTTCATCTCCTTACCGTGTCTTTGGAGGACCTACGTCTCTTGATGTTGGAGGCCAGGTTGGTACTGATGGACCTAAAAGAGGCTTTCTTTTTGGGGTCGGGCTCTGCTCTACCACTTTTCCTATCCTAAAATAAATATACAGTATTATGTAGAACAATTATTTGCGTTCTCTGGAGGAGTGTGCTTGGTTTGAGTCTCCAATCATCACCACCCACCAATCTACTACTACCACTACCATGCTACTTCTCCTAATACTATTCATGCTCAGTGTCTACATGTCTACAATCAACTGACTTTGGCTGAGGACATGTTTTTTTTCCTTCTTTTTTTCTTTCTTTTTTTTTTTCTTTTAATGCCGTCAGCTGTAATCATCTACCGTTCACTCTGCATCTCCGTCCTGGCTTTGAGTCACAATAGTGCTTTCATGCACCCTCAGGGTTCTACAGAGCAAAAAGGACACTGGCAAGCACTATGCAGAGAGAGAAACTTACAAAAGTCTACTTATATATCCTTATACAATCCTGAAACTCTACAGGGGGGAGAGGACTACTGAGGATGGCACAATAAAACAAATTAAAGCCATCCCCAGTTCTTACTTCTTTGTAATGGAAAGCAAAAGGCATTAGCAAAGGAAATGAGCAAAATGAAAGCAATCAAGACAGAAAGAAGCAGCTTTTTTCTTTTTCTTTTTTTGTTTTGAAAGGTAGGAGTGGTTCGACTGTTTCATGGTAGAAAAAAAATGAAGAACCAATCAAGAAGTAATCGAAATCCAAACTCAACATAGTCCCTTAGCATTATACCCGAGGGGGGCATGAGTATAATGGCTGGGAGGGCAAAGGAGGGGTGTGAGAGCTCATAAGAGGGGGCAGGATAATACTGAGGAGGAGGGGAAGTGACTTCAACCAGAAGACATGCAGTACATGGAACCGAAAAAGGAAATGCAAAATGAATGACATGACAGTTGACCTTGGCCAGCACCGTCCTTTATAGACTTAGAACCGGATTTGGGTCTCCGTGTGGCTGGTTTGCCCAATTAGACCCTGATCCCATCTAATGGACATTCACTTTGACAAAAGGGTGAACCGAAACCAGACTGAAAGGTTGAAATTTAAAGTGCACTTTATTATACAGTGATACAATTTATTTGCTAGGCATTAACGAAATGCATAAAAGTCACTTATTCGTTTTATTCATTGGCCGTGGTTTAAATGGCCAGTTGATGTGGAATCCTTTATGTTAAAAAGGGACCTGTAGAATAAAGTGCATTTTTGAAATATTCGTGTAATTATACAACAATGTGAGCATATTTCTGACTTCATAGGGTGGTACATTTTTTGCCTTTTTTCTTAGGCAGCATAGCAGGATTTCTCCATCACATTTCACCACAGAAAGTATGCACGGTAACATTTCAACCATGGAATGACATTTCTTTTTTTTTCTTCAGTGGTTAGTGGAAGAACTTGGATGCAGAGAAAGCGTGGCCGTTCTCGATCTTTTGGAGCGTCCACACTTTCATCAGTTACGCTTGAAACCCCTCTGATGAGCCAGTGTCTCAGAGCCAGACAGCCCGGCTCAGAGCGCATGGATTCTTGATCTGCACCTGGCCTGCATTCTTTGAAGTGCAAATGCAGCCAGGGCAGATCTGACCAGTCATGCATTCAGTACGCCACAGTGTGAGGCAGGCAGTATCATTAGCCTACAGCATAGGCACCATGGGATGAGCATTACGCTTTGCATGGCATGGTTGATTTTGGCTTTCGAGGGCAAATTATTCATTGGTGCCCAAAAATCACCAGTAGTGTTTCAACACATCTGTTACTTTTGTTTTGTAGATTGACGCCTATTGATATGAATGGGTTATCCATGTGTCATTTATCGCTGTTCACTTTTCCCTCTGGCTGATAAAACAATGGGGAAAAAAAGAAACAGAAAAAGAAACAGCAGTGATTCACTCTAATTATACACCCTCATCAGCACTGGCCCTGTGACTTTATGTGGGTAGAATGCGTGGGCGTAGTAACCGTGCCACAGTGTCTTTGGACACCAGTAGGCATAAACAGCCTTCGGGCCAAAACATCTCTGGTGTGAGGAATACAATCAAACACAAACACTGTTCAGTCTAAAAGACCTTGTGATAAAACTGGGGGCATTATTGCTGTACAGATTTTTAAATCCAGAAATTCAGAGAGGTTTGTTCTGCCTTGTGGTGCAATATGTGCTTAATGATCAGTGCATAGACAATAACTGCGGTATTGACTATTTTGGGTCATATCAAAATCTATAGTTGTTGGTTTTTTTTTTAACATTATTACTTTAAATACACACCAGTGTTCAAAAGTTTGGAATCATCATTCTATTGGAATCAACATTTCCAATCATTTGAACCAATTTTGTTCGCTATCCCTTTACAAATATTCTGATATTGAAGCTGGTTTCACAGATTTCTGGTTTCACAGACTTCAGACGTGTCTAAAATTATGAACACAGCGGTAAATGTGAGCTGTTTTAACATGACTGAGAAAGCTGTGTAGCATTGAGTATGCAGAATCAAGAACTGTAAACAGCATTTAATTCATCATGCTAAAAAAAACATTTGAAATATTGAATAAAACATGTAAAATGCCATTATTTGTCAACTTTATAATATATACATCTAAATTATATAGGTTATTACTGAAACCAATTTATTAACCTAAGAAGTAATTCCAAACTATTGTATGATTCCAGTGTCTTTTGTATGGTCAAGTATGTGTTTTTCCAGCTAGACCGCCTCTGATTTATACTGAGATCGATTACTGTGAAGTCTTCATTGTACCTACACAGAAACACAACTGGGCTTTTTAATGGGAAAAGGACAGGGCATGCTAGTTTCCACCAGCCTCCTGCTGCTGTGCAGGCCAGTGACCCAGCATGTACTAACCCAGGCTGAGGCCAGCAGTAAGGGGACAGTGATCTGAACACAGCCAGAAAGAGCCTCTGATCCCTGCTGGAACCCTACTGAGATATTCGGCTAGCACGGCCTTTCAGTTAGAGCACTGCCCAGCATGCATCTGCCTCGCTCCACCACAAAAGCACAGCCTGCTGAAGTGTATGTGTGTGTTAGTGTGTGTGTATTGCTCTGCTATGTGGAGATTTAGTAGGGGAGAATAGAGAAGCTGTTTCTCCATGCTGCGCACTCTGATTGGACGGTGGAAGACGTGGAAGGAATTGATCCTTAGCATGGATCCGCAGTGAACCACTCAAATGATCTGAATCATGATGTCACCACACTATGGGCAGAAGCCCAGGTTTGCACAACAAGAGTTCCTGCTCTGTGATATTGACCTGTGGGTGAACGCAGTATTCACTCACTGTAATCGCCTTATTTATCATTTAATTGTTAATGCAACATACATACACTGCTTGTCAAACGTTTGGGGATAACTAGCTTCTCTTAGTGTTTTAACGAATAAACAAATCATTCTCTTTAAATAACAACATTGCTCTTTCATAAATGAAATAGATCTAAGGTCTTAGCAGGTTTCAAAAGAAGGCAAGATGTCCCCAACCTTTTGATGGGCAGTATAATACATATTTATCTATTGTCATACAATGGATCTGCATGCATTAATGCATAGCCATTTGAAGGGGAAACCTTTTGACCTTTGACCTACATTTTGCAAAGGTCAAGAGCAAAACATGCATCTCAAGACAGTTGGCTGCACTCTTTTTGTAAAAGTATCTCTAAATTGAACACTTTTATTTAACTAAAGTGGAAGAAATCGGCCATTTAGTTTAGTGTCAGAGAGCTAGCACATAGCAGCAGTAAATTGCCTGCTGGAGGCCCATGCAGACCCTTTTCCTGCAGGAAGAATGAGGGAGCGGACAGCCATACCTGTAGGTTCTTCCTCCAAACATTAACTGCTGCAAAGGCCAGCTGCATCTGCTTTCTACGAGCATCTTTGTGGCGCTTGTATGCAATCTCGATAAAGATGAGGAAGATCCCGGCGACGATGCCACCAGCCACCAACATAAACACGCCTGCGAAGTAGATGTTGCAACATACCAGCATTAAAGAAAGGTCAGCTAAAGCATTATCTTGAAAGAATAATATGCAAATGAAGACTTTTCAGCCACTGGCAACTGCTCATATGCTCAACCACTCCAACCAATGTACATCAAAGGCGATTCCTACTTGATGCGGACCATACCTGCCATATTCTCGAAGGTGAGTGTGGCTGGGGCATTGCTCCTGGAGTCACACTCCTGGTATCTCACCCAGGTTTTATCCAGGTCCTCCATGAAACCATTTTCGTGGGAACTGTTGATTCAGAGAACAGACTTGCAAATTCAGTCCTTATTTATTGGGCCACTTAAAAAGACATAAATTAGGCTGAGGGCTCAGGGTTAAAAAGACAAAAACAGAAAACAAACAGCACTAGATGGGTCTGGAATTGGATTACCTGAGAATGGCCAGGGAGACGTTTTGCTTCCATGGGCTGTCTTTACGCATGCCAATTCCGAACCCGGAGCGGAAGAATAGCTCTCCTGTTGTGACCAGGTCACATTTTTGCGAGGCTTCAAACTCCAACACGGCTGAATCCCAGATAAAAGCGTGGAGTTTGCTAAAGCAGGAGAGTAGTGTGTTAATGTGGCTTTGAATTCTAGATCCCCAGCGGAGAGTGGATTTGTTAAGCAAGACAGTGAGAATTTCTGGCCTCTTTTTGTGTTGAGCCAACTCCTGTGAATCCTCTAAGCCCAATTAAGCTGGGCCTTCTTCAGTCAGTGGGTGAAAACCTTAAAACTTCATTTGATTTAAATTTTTCCCCCTTACACATTCACATTCCCCGAACAGCACTGGCCCTCCGACATTAGTCCCTGTCTGTGCTTTGTACAACACAATGATTCATGAAGCTACCGCTTTGAAGTGCTACTCCCTCTCCTTCTTTGTGTTCTGCATCAATATGAGCTCTATTGAATAGGACTAAGCACACCCTTATCCACATTCTGCCTCTTGTTTGCTCGCTCAGGGTATGTCACTCAGAGCTCTGTCTGGTAAGACACGCCTGGTCATTGTACAGTATATATTCCTTTGATGCTTGCTTTATCAAGCCTCCAACAATTAAGTAGCTATTAATATCTTAAACAACCAGATTTGCTTTCAGTCCTGGTGGTCCATGTCACCAAAATTGTTTCATTGTCTTCTGTTCTAAATATGACAAGAGGGCTCTGTTTTATTAATTATGTACTTTTCAACCACTCAAGACAAGAGACAAGTATTATGTTTTTGTACTCGTTTTTTTATTTTTTTTACCCAAGTTCTTTCCCAATTTTACCTGTTAGCTGGAACTTCCCCAATTACACGGTACTACCAGTTCTGGGAAAAAATAACACCTTACATCTTTTCATCTTACGTCCTATATTTTTTTGTACTGTCGCTAACGCAGTCATCGCGCAGCTTAATGCACTGAGTAGAGCGCTAACTGCTGCTTCTGTTGCATCAGCTAACAGATGCCAGCACTGGCTAACATCATGCAGAGTGAAGGCCATCCTACCCACACAGAGAGAACAAGCCCAATTGTGCTGTCTTAGAATCCTGGCCACGGATGATCGTGGCACCAGCAGAGAATCAAACTCAAAGTACTCTGCCGTTGAGACCAACGTTTTGACATTTGCAGCACTCGGGAGTTCACTCCTACACACTCAAAAATAAAGGTGCCAAAATGAGTTCTTCGGAGTGACACAACAAAAGAACCCCTTTAGATTCTCTAAAGAAATGTTTGAAGTATGGCCTGTGTCATTAACTTTCTTGTAGTTAGAAGGATATACAAAATTCCACACCAATTAAAGGGTTTATTTCCGCAATCATTTAGGAACCTTAACTTTTATTAGCACAAACTGTTGAGCTGAGGGAATGTCTGACTGACCCGTCTCGCACAGCCTGGATGGCTTCCGCGGCGCTTTCGTAGTTGTGCTTTTCCATGTGGCGGTACATGGTGCTCAGCTCAACTTGACGGCGGAAGTAAATGTCCACAGAGCTCTGCTTGACTGTGGCGTAGATGAACTTGTCTGATGGGTTTCGCAGCTGCAAAACAATAGCATAGCAGGAGCTGTCCCGTTGAGATCGCGAGATGTGTAATCACTGAAGTGACAGTTTATCCAAAACTCCTAAATAATTCAAGCCAGCTGGTTTCGAGGGGCTTGCAAATCCAAAGGCAGACTTACATGAGAAGCTACATGCAACAGAAGTGGTAGGGGGGAGGATGCCAGTAGTGAAGAGGGCAGGCCAAGGTAAGCATGCCCTAAAAAATGTGCAAGGATGTCCCGGAATCCAGTTTGGTGAAATAGCTACCACTGACAACATGCTGCATGCTATGTACCACTTCTGCTCCATTTAATGTTTCTCATAGTGCTGCCTATTGCTTGCTGTGTAAAACATCTCCACCGTGGCTTATCAATTTGCTGTGCTTTATGCTCAGTTATGGTAATGCAATTCTCTGACTTTACAATAGTGTTTGAAGCTTAACATGCATTTTGGCCAAACTATTCTTACACAAGCCCTTTGATGTTTCTATTCATGGATCGGTTCAGTAGGGTAGTTGGGGTCGAAGTTTTAGTGCGAGAACTGTGTCTATAAATACACTGAAGTGAAAGAGGTCTGTTGTGTCGTTAGCTGACTTACTTGCCTGCCTTTAAACTGTACTATGCAAACCAGGAGATTTGCGGTTATGCAATGTGAGGCCAGTCTATGCTCAGTAATCTCACCCTAGGATCGTTGATGCCGGTAATGCGCTCCTCAGGCCGATCCAGCACTAGGAAGGCTGCCAAATTGGCAGTATAAGATGCAACTATAATCATAGCAAAACCTGCCCACACCATACCTAAAATCCTTGCTGAAAAGCTCCGTGGGGCACCTGCAAACACAGCGCGAAACAGAGAGAGAGAGAGAGTAGGGTTTATGTCTGCTACAAAATCAATCATGCACTGAGCGAGAACTCTCATCAGACAGACCTGATTCTGTAAATAATTCTATTTGTTGTCATGTACCTTCTCCGATACCGGAGTTCAGTAGTACACCCCAGGAGAACCACATAGCAGAGGATAAGGTGAGGGCATCCTCTTCTTCCTCTTCACTATTTACTTTAAATCTTCCAAATGGGCTGCAGAGCAAGAGAAAAATTAATCTAGCAGCTTCATCTTCTTCTGTATTATTTTGCTTTAAATTTTGTATGTGTTCAATAGTACCCACAGCGGCTAGGAAAGGGGATTAAGGTTGAGAAATGAACCATGAGACAGGGGGAGAGGGGCGTAAACCTGCACTCTTAAAAATAATGGTTTCTAAATTGTTTATAGCTTGAACTTATGGTTGTCAGAAAAAACTTTCATTTTCATGGCGCCTTTAAGAGGAGAAGGCTCTTCTAACCTTACAAAGGTTCTTCGTACTCGTGCACCTCATTTACAACAATTGTTCTTTAAAAAAAAAAACAAATTAAAAGATTCTTTAGAGATCCAAAAGTGGTATTTTTAAGAGTGTAAAACTAACCTATGACAGCAAGTTGTAACGAGTCAGGCTGCACTCTTCGAGCAATGATGAACCATTAAAGGATTTAGGGAAAAATTAAATGCGGTAAGCACTCTTTTTGATAGTAACACAGGCTTTTCAACAACAGTTTCTTAAATTAAAGCAAGTTGAAGAGGTGACTTTAAGGGAGCACGGAGCGACCTTTTGTATCTGACAACCAAGCTCTTGATCCTACTGTCTGAAGGACTGATACCTGGTCATACCAATTACAAATTCATTTAGCAGTCCATAGGTTGAGAGATAAAGGTAGTGAAGAGTTTCTTTTACCTGAAACGGTCTAATAGGTAGAGCATCACCGCCACAACATGGACCGATAGACCCACCAGTAACCACAGAGTGCTCTGAAAGGGCTGCATGAACGAGTCCAGTGTACTGCGTGGTATTTCCTGCAGTAAACAACATGGCGTTACTCACAGCTCCGACACACACCACCCACACTGGCAAATGTGCCACCATATGGAGCATCCAACATGTTCTGTAGTTAGACTTGCCTTTGATGTATAAATAGATTTCAGCCAAAAGCCATAACAATGGATTCAGAAGAGCTTCCAGTGTGCAAATATGCCCAGCTAAGGGAATTTAATTAACAAGAGGAACTGTAAAACATTTCTAGGCAGAACATCTCCCAAGCTGTTCTCTTGGGAGTCTTCAGCAAATCACCTAAATTTCAATTACTTTCCCTGACAAAGTTTAAATGAAACTGACCCCATCTCCGGGCCTGATTAAATTTCTTATTACTTCATCTTTATTTAATCCTTAACTGGATACATGGGGTTTGTGACTCTGCTCCCTGACTGCACTTAAAGGTGTAAAGTTTAAAGCCGTCTGTCTTAACCAAGGTCAGCAATCTTGAGAAAGTCTTTTAAAGTTCTTTGCATTTTGCCCTACCTTTTTGACAAGAATGGTGAGCCCTTGGTATTTGAATGGTTTTGAGAACTCTATGTACTGGGCTCGTTCATTGTTGATTGTGAGTGGAGCCACGATCATGTCTGCCAGGCCACCCAGGAGCTCTCCCATCATGCCATTCCACTCCTTCTTGTTGCTGTTATTCACCTAATAACAGGGAAATCACCCTCAGTAATTTGTCATGCTCAGAATGTTCCCCAGTGCTGCCAAAGAACTGTAATTACACCTGTGAGCAATAGCTCTGCCTGCCATAGATATCCAGAGAGGAAGACATCCAAAGACTCTCCACTGTGTGACCTTGGGAAAAGACAAATGAAAAACTCTGGGCTTGGGCAAAATCAATAAAATACTGATATTACTCACGCGCTCCTGAGTGCCAAATTTGCCATCAGCCACTAGATGCACTTCGTACGTGAAGTTCATTGTCATCGCGAGTTTGATCAAGAGGTCGATGCAGAACCCATAGCAGCACTGAGGCACTATGGGCCGACCTATTAAAGAGCCAAAGCCAAACACAAAATACATCACTGACACAAGAGGAGCTGCAAATACCTGTCTACACAAACACATAATTCGAAGACTAAAAGTTTGAGGACACGTCTTCTTTTGAACTGTTTTTTTAATGCTCCACATTTCAATTAAATGAGAAAAAATAAAGGCAAAGGTCCCATTAACATAAAACATAAATCCTTGCTATCAAAAGTGCCTTTTGAAAGCTCATAGTGAAAGTCTGATGGCACAAATGTGATTTAAACACCTGAAATGTGTGAATCCTGAGGACTGCTGACACGACAACAAGGGGATAACGTGTGGGCTTTGGCATTCCCAAGGTAGCGCTTTTGTTAGTTGTTCTTTCAGTTTTGCAGTTTTTGTAGAAAAAGTAGGAAGATCCAAACTGCTTTCAATTTAATGTGTTAAATTATTGCAACGAAACATGTTCGGCGGCTTCGCACTACCTTGGTCTTATTTGAGCAAGCAGTTTGTGTATTCTGTCCACTTAAAATACACTTGAAAACATTTGCTGGATATTATAAACTGGATGCATAATCTTAACACTGATCGCACAGATGTTACTCTAATTGGTCCCAAGTCTACTGTTGAATCATTTCTTATTCTTTGTTGATGATATTAGGGTTATTTCAACTAAAAATCTTTCAGTTACTTTCCTCATGGGTCTTCCATCTGCAGCTGTGTTGGCAGAAACATCTACCTCTGTTCACCACAAGCCAAACTTAAAGATTTGCACTATTTACCCTTGTCTCTTGTGTGGTACTCCTACTGCTTCTTGCTTCTTGCTTCTAATGCCCTACATGATACTGCTTTTGATGACAAGTCTACAATGTTATTTCCTTTCTGTCTGTGTCACTTCCTCCATTTAGCTAGCTCTGGACTGCTACCCAAGATAAGACTTCATTCTATGAAAGAAAAAGTCTTCACCTCTGCTGCCCCCCACAAGTGTTATCAACTCCCTGATAGCATCTTAGTAGCTGTTAATTTGACTTATTTTACATTTCTGCTGTTTGGCTATGCATATTGTTGTTAGAGTGTCTGTAATTGTTGTATCATAAATCTCCACATTTGTTTTGTTTTTGTTTTACTTATATGTATTCTATGGACGTATGTAAAGTTATTCATGTTTTTAGGGCTGTATATGCACCTAAAAGGGTTTTTTTTGTTGTTTTTTTTTTAGAATTGTGAAAAGCCATGTGTCCACAAACTTTTATCTCACAGTGCAGATCTATCAGTGATAACATAGTCTCCAATGTTACCAGGAATGGTCTCGTTTGGGCCAGTGCAGATCACTTTTTTGATCAGGACTCCATTCACAGTGTATTCCTCCTTGCATGTTCCGTCTCGCAGGGTCGGTTTCACATACACAAAGGGCTCTTGATGAATAGTGACAATCTAGCAGACACATAAGGCTTGAGTTTCTCCACGGGCAATTAGTCATGCCAAAATAAATGTGAGAAATTTAGCAAAACTGTGAACGATCTGAGAGAAAATAATGAATAAACACCTTCAATCTCGTTGACATCTGATAGCCTCTTGGCTTCTCAGTCTCTCCTCCTGGCCAAATAATTTTCCTTTGAGTGTTCATCACAACCTGTAGTTTTACAGACAGAAGATTTAAGGGGGTATTTCAGCCTTTTCTTAAAAGGTGTCAAATTGCAGCATGTTAAGTGCTGAGATATATCTACCATATAGCTAGAGAGTTTTTTTCAGTATTTTTTAACGGTTGCAGATTTAAAATAGCAGTATTGTTTAGAAAGAGTGTTATTGGTTCTAAACAAGACTGCAGTATTTGCATACTTGTGAGCCATTGTAGACGCCCACTTGGACCAGCCGAGTCTTCTGGTAGTTGAGGATGCTATAGTGGGCGAACCTCCTGTCCCCGTCGTCATTAAACTCCACGCGGCCTGTTAGGCCATCTGGATACTTGGATGACATCAGCACTCTAGCACACCGGAGGGGGTCGAGTGAGAGACTGCATAAAAACCCTCGCCCTCGATCCCCATTTCAATAGAGAAGAATAACACTGACACTGATAGAAAGTAATGATAGGCAGGGGATTCAAGGAGAAGAATGCAGGTGCATAGGATCGGATACAGAGAAGAAAATAGTGCAGGAAGTGGGTTAGAAAGGAGCGTGCTGACAGTATGCAGGCAGAAAAGAAAATGAACTTTACTGGATATGACTGGAACATGCCAGCTTTTAGGTTCGAGACGGGATTCAGACTGGGTTTGAAATATCACAGTCCCAGTGTAATCTACAACTTAACAGGCTTGGTGCATTTTTGGATCAAATGATTCTTGTACCACCCACTACAACGCGTATACACTTTATTCAGATGCTTTGCAAAATCTCAGGGCATGTTTGTAATAATGTAGCTTTGAACCTTTTTTCAACATTACTAATTCATTTGCCTTGCACACCGCTTATTTGTTTCAATATTTGCAGTGTGATGGCTCCCACCCTTGCCGGTGCCAGCAGTAATGTATGGTAATGCATGAGAGCAGATGGATGGTTGTAGCAGAGCGGTAGTTATAGAGCGACAGAGAGAACTCTCTGGCCTCACCGTTTGAAGAGCGGGCCAGTCTTCCAGATGTTTGTATTGCCCACGCAGCCTCGAGGAGGCTCCGTGATATTCTCCTTCTCAAAGAGCTCCTGGATGGACTGGGCCACCACTGCCACCGCATCGTAGATGTGCGCGGACTCATTCTTGCCATTGATTAGCTGGAGGCCGAGCAAGCCTGCCCAGTTGACAACATTACATGGTGTTGGGCAATGCTTCACAAACTCAAAATATTATCGTTTCACAGAAAAGAGACGTGCACAGAGTTATCAATTTTAACAGAGTGCCTGAGGGCAGACAGGAGGGACATAGTAAGTTATGGGTGGAGAGGGGAACGGGGACCAGGACAGGGTGAGCACTGAAAGCACACTGATGTGAAGATTACATGGATGTGCGTAAAGAAGCCGGGACAGAAAGAAATTGCGGTTGTAGCTTACCATCGTATTCACACTTCAATGTGGAGGTAGCAAAGCACCACTTATAAATAAACTCATGACCAGCCAAACCGTAAAAATGTACGCGCATTCAAACCAATATGGATTACCACAACTCTCTATTGCATCATTTGTAGTCTACTGAAAGAAAGGACACACACTTAAAAGATGAAACAAATTAAACGTTAGACATAGAGCACACAATACAATGAGCAGAAAGATCACAGTGTTTAAAAACCTTTAAACATGTAGATGTTTAAACGTTTAAACACCCAAGTACACCACAGACACTGATTCGCCAATGTGGATTGCAAACTGTAATCATATATAAAGCGCTAGGGCCAACACGTCCAATCTGTTACACGGTCTGTGCGCGAGAGAGAGAGAGACAGACAGACAGAGAGAGAGAGAGAGAGAGAGAGAGAGAGAGAGAGGGGTAGAGTGGAGGAATAGTACATACCATCTGGAGCTTCACTCAGTGCTTTACCAGACATCTCTCTTTCTCCGACCAGCCACACGTAACCAGAGCCTGTCATATTGAGCTGGCGCGCTGCTTTGTAAATGGCCGCAGCCTCGTCTTCGCTGTGATTGGATAGAGGTTGTTAGTGCTGCCATTATTCTGAGGGAAGTGCCTCCAAACTCAAGCTGATTGTTAGGCTAAAAAAGGCAAAAGCTCCTCCTCATACAATTTGACATTTGGTGAGCCTTTCCCCTACAAATCCATACAAAATGGACAGAGGATGCTGTCACTGAATAACTGCTTTTGAATTGTTTTTTGCAAAAGGTAGTAAATAGACATTTTGCCCTTTGATGCACCGATGGTAAAGTGCTGCTTATTAGTGTGGCAGTCAAGCCTTCTGTTGTCGTTTAGGTTTGAATCTCAGCTAAGCCCGTTGCCTGTTGCTGTACATAAACATGCAGTGCACTGAATGTCGCGTCCACATAAATAAAACATACAGTTGCGTTCAAACATTTCACTACACACATGGTCAAATGCCATGTTATGCTTCAAGTGAAAATATACTCTGCTGCGAAGAAAATATATATTTTCTATTTGCTTTCTATTTATTTATTACATCAACATAACTGTTGTCCTTCATTGTTTACTTAATCTTGGGAAGAACTGTCAGTTGATTTTTTTGTAAACATGTGAAATAAATCTAAACCGCTGTTTCATTTTATACATTTAGACCAGGAAAGAATAACTACATAGGATAACTACCTCTCCACTTTGATGTATGCACGGTCATGTGTTCAACTACATTTTCTGCCTTCAATGCCTTGGGGCAGCTGACAACACTACTTAGCTTCAATTGTAGAGGTTATCTTTACAACTGTACATCTCATTTGCAAAAAAAATAAGAGAGCCAATTATTGTAAGGTCCTTTTGGGTATTTTCAATTATTGTAAGGTCCTTTTGGGTATTTTCTCATTTTCAAGCCCTACTAAACATGACAGTAAACTGATCAGTTGAATGAGTTGTGTTTGAGCAGTATGACAAAAAACAGGCAGCTATACACTACATGTTGCCAGCTGTGTTGACATTAAATACAATTTTTAAAAAAACCTGAAAACCTCACAAGCATCCAGACCTAGTTAGGGATTCTGATCTTGTGCAGTTTCATTTCCTACACATGCTGGTGTTTATATTGCATTAGGCTGCAGGGTGGATGAGCTCACCTGGCAGACAGGATGATGACTCTGGCCTCGAGCTCTTTGGCCTCCTGGAGCAGAGCAGTCAGATTTGTGTCTTGGCTGAACAGGAGCACTTTCTCTGCCTGGGATTAGGACACAACATTAGTCAAGTGGTTGACTCATCGCCATCCTGAACCATGCTCTGTTCAGCGCTCTCGCTTCTTTTTTTCTTGCTTTTTTTTTTTAAGGGGATTGGGAAAAATGGAGTAAAAAAAGTTTCCGTGATAATCTGCTTAGAATGAAAAAAAAAAAAGTAAGCTTGGAGAAGGAAAAAAGTTTTGCATTTTTGTCAACATGCAAACTGAAGGGAAACAAGACTCCAAGGAAGAGCGTGCATGTTAGAGGAAGAGGGAGAAGAAGACTGATGCAACCGGAAAGCAAAAACCAGGTGGAGGAAAAGGGAGCAGGGTGGTGGTGGTGACTTCTTTCCCAAAGAAAAAAAGTAAAAAGGCAGTAATGCTGCAGAAAGGTGGGAGTAACATCTGGATTGTGCCTGTCCCACACGACCAGATCTCCACGCACTGTGTCAAAAGAATAGACTTGCAAATCTTGCTGGCTTCAGTACATGCATTCCTTTACACAAAAATAAAAAAGTGGGAGGTAAAAGGGGCGATTCTTTTGTTGAAATTATACGTTTCCAAATAAAAAAATAACCCATTCTCGTTTGAAATCATAAAAAGAACCCAAACATAAATAGACGTGCTAGCAGGATAAGGAATCTCTGGAATCTGTCTGTTGATATATATATATATTTTTTTTTTTTTTGGACTGGCTTCTAGTTTCTACGTTCAGATAACTGTTGGGCGGCGTGCATTGACCATGCAAATATACCTTGGGTCCTCGCTTGTTGTCATAGGACAGTTGGTCGAGGTTTTCATAGTTCCTGTTTTTACTCTGATGAATAATGTGCACAGAGAAAATATGCAGACACAGAAGAATATTATAAACAGGTATAAATGGTGTGCAGTAAAGCATTCCAACAAATCTCCACTTTTCTGCTTCAAACTGGGAAACTATAACCCTGGGGCTTGCAAAAATATCAAGACCACAGTAAACAGACAGTTTTAACCAACCCTTTGTCCATTATAAATGTCACATTCTACTAAGAGGCATTTTGCTTGAGTCCCGCCCTTGCCACCCTCTGCAGTAATGGTCCTGCAAAAAATATTCATTTCAGCAACAAAATGGTCATTTTTGCCTCATTTCACCTGCAGTTAATTAAAAATGGATAGAAAAGTGAGCCACTTCCAGCCTTCTGGGAGCTCCATGGTTTAATACGCTTAATAATGAATAGGCATGTATCTATTTAGTTATGATGCATTTTTTAAAGTACCGCTGGTTATTAATAGCCTGTGCAGTGAAGTTTAAGGCCAAATGAATAATGATGGTACAGGTACCAGTGGACTCATCGCTCAAAATCTAAATCTACAACAGAACATCATTGTGGCCTTTGAAGTATAACTTATCACTGTCATGGGATCTGCAAAACCAGACATACTGCCCAAACTAGCAGGAAAGATTTTGCAGTGCTTCATCAAGATAAACCATTTTTCGGTAACAGGCATAATCTATTCCACACTTCATGGCTCTAATCAGTCTCTCTGTCATAACTGTCCTCAGTGAGTCAGCTTGTTTTCTGACTTACAAAGTAAGTGGAAAATATAGAAAGTGGAAATCTGTGCACACATTTAGTGCTACAGCCTGTCTACTGTCTATTTAGTCTGTCCCCTAGAAGAGCAAATACAGAAGGATAGTTCAAAGACCTGATCTATTTCAAGCTAGTGTTAAAGAGGATTAATAATCAATGCTGTACAATTTTGCCTTCAGATAATTTGTATTAAACTGTTTACATTTTGCCTTAATGCCCCTTTTTCCTAGCCAAAAAATGGCAAAGCCTTTTGAAAGTGAATGGCTGCTGGAACATATCCCATTTGTGGCTACAAGCTGTGATCAATTTCAGGCTTTGTTACATCACTTAAGCGCCAAGAAGCCTCTTAATTTGGGTTTAAAAGCAAATCGAGCAAGGAAATAGTGAGTAATCTTCCTAGAGCTTTCCCCATATTCATAAGATATGCTGTTACAGGCTAAATCCGTACAAACACATAATCACAGAAAACATACATGTTACAAAACCGCGGTTTTACACGATTTTCATCAAAGTCTGCATGTCTGTCGCACCCGACAAGATATCAGTGTATGTCTTATTAATCATAGCGCCTCATTATTTCAATAATAAAATAATCTTAGACCTCAACTATCACAGCACAGTCGGGCCTTGTAAAGATCAGACAGTAAAAGCGGGCAGTCTACTCTGTTTTATGAGGCTTTGGCTTCCCTTATGGGTTTTTGCAGAAGAGGAGGAGATTGCAGCATTTAAAACGAGCAGGCCTTGAGGCTGGCTTTGCTGCAAATGACATTACAATGACTTTGAGGTTATTCCAAATATATTCAGGGGGCCGGAAACACGAGCCTTCTGCTTCACACATACAAAACCTGTTTCCGAAAAGATAGCACAGCACCAGCCAGGTTGTAGATCTGAACTGAATAGCCAAAATGACCGTGAACAATACCACTGCGGTAATATAATTTAATAGCACTGCAATTAAATGCGTGAGAAAATACATTCCCAGTGGGGTTGAAAGGCAACAGACATCAGCTGTAGTTTTAGCCATAAAGGACAGGGTTAGAGAACATCTCTCCCTACACACGACGCCCACACATCTCTCTAGCCTTCCACACACTGTAATTAAATACCCTGCCATTGATTTTTTGCACAGCCCCAGGTTAAGTCCCTCATTTTGCTCCTGTTTGTGGATCGAGACACGTAGGAGAAATTTGACTATGGCAAAAAGCAATGTGAGATGAGTAGAAAGAGTACAAAGTTCTGCAGATAAAAAACCACTTAAGACGCTGTTGATGCCTCTGGCATAAATAATGTTAGCCAATGAAAAGAAATGCGTTTACACAACAGAAAAGGAAACAGTTAACGTACATAGAGGACCTCTGAGGTGCTGATTACAGGTACACACTGACATACACAAAACACACGCACGCGCACGCGCACGCGCTCGAAGCCAGCAGCTCCCTGCGTCTCACCTTTGTCTCCCTCTCCTCCAGCAGGGTCTCCAGCCTCTTCTGGGCCGCACGGCCCTCATGGTCGTCACTGACAATCAGGATGATGTGGTTCCAGCGAAACTCTCGCATCATGTCAAACCACACCTGGGCCTGGTGGGAGTAGGGAGGCACCGTGCGCAGGAAAGAGAGATGGATACTCTAGAAAAGAAAGCGAGACGAAAGCGAGTTACTCTCCAGAGGCATGACAAAAGCCCCTCAAGCCCTGACAGTCTAGAGCTTTTTAATTACTTTAACTGTAATTAATTTTCCAGCAGCTACAGACACCTCCTTTTGCTCTGTCAACATGCCACAATGGAAAAAAACTCAAAATGTTAGTCTTGTATTTGTAAGTCAGCCCCTACTGTTTAATAATTCACAAAACCCTCCTTCCATCATTACCAGGGGTAGGACAGAGTAACGCAAACGTATACTCTAAAAGTGTATTAGCCTACATCTGTGAAATAAAGGCTTGATATACAACTAGCATGTTTTTACGTTTCTAAGCCATTCTGTTCTGAATCGGATTTGTACTTCGATATATAACTCAGCTATTCAATCTGTGAATTGACTGAATGTTATTGAATGCTAATCTCTTTACCATATCATCTGCTGCTATTTTATTGCGTTTATTTTTATTGCATTAACACTAAGCCACTTTCATAGGCCATTTTGTACTACTGATCTGCTGGTACAGTTTTCTGAATCTTTACACACAGCATCATCAATAACACTGGTATTTGTTACACTATTTGAGTAGAAATACAGAAGAGGTGAAAAAACCCTTAAAATACTCAGCAACTGACCAACACGACACAGCTGTAGGCTAAACTTGTTTTCTTGAGTGAATGCAGAACCTGAATTCTTCAAAAAAATTTTAAACCAAAAGGTACATTCTGGAAATTAAAGCTGCTGTCAGTCAAAAACAAGCAATATACACTATTTCTAATGTTTATGCGTTGCATTAGAAAGGCTAAAAACAAAGCAGCAGCTAGCTAGAGTATCCATTTTTATAGTGTATTGATTGGAAGTCGACTCCAAAAGAGTCGATTCTCCAACTCTGATTCAAATAGTGGCCTATTGCTCTTGCTTCTTAAAATCAAACAAACAAACAAATAAATAATTTGAGCTGTTGGCCTAACCATATTGCTTGAGCTCCTTCAAAACAAACAAACAAACAAATAAATAAATAATTTGGGCTGATGATCTAACCATAGTGCTCTAGCTCCTTCAAAAAACTAACCCACCAACAAACCATTCAAACAAACAAACTAATTGATTAATTAATAAAACTGACCTACCTCAAAGGATTCATTTATCTACACACCACACCCCATCCCCAATCCATACCAGAAAGTATTTTTGACATGCAAAAAGAGCTTATTAGTGGGGCACATTTAAAAAAATAACTGTACTGACAGCTGACAAGGACAGATAGCGCCCGGGACAAGGAGAGCAAGGATGGAGGCTGAATTTCAATTCGTGCCTAGAAGTGCTGGGGGGAGGGGGCTGCTGTTCTACTCTCACTGGGGGGGCTTCGAATACTCACTCACCTTGTCCGAGTAGATGGACATGCGGGTGGTCAGTCCCACCACTGGGATGCGGTAGAATCCGGCTGTGTAGGACACCGGAGTAGGGGTTAGGTGGTCATTGGACTGGGGTGGATGACTCACCAGAATGGCATAGACCTGAGGGCGGGAGGACCATTATTATTATTATTATTATTATTGTTGTTGTTGTTGTTGTTGTTGTTGTTGTTGTTGTTGTTGTTGTTATTGTTATTATTATTAATATTAGATGATGATGATGATGATGATGATGATGATATAAATGAAAATGAAAAATGAGAAAATGTTCAGTGTAACAGCTGAAGGAGATGGGATGGATATAATCATTTGCATTGGGCTCCAGTAGAATGGTATCAAAAATGTGTGTGTGTGTGTGTGTGTGATAATCCGCGCTGCTGCTCTGGACTCTGTAATCTCTCTCTCTCCATCTCTGTGTAATACTCTGCCTGTGCTCCCAGAACAAAGCAGCTGTTATCCGCCATGTTGGCCTCGTTTTACGTTTTCCATTCAAAGGTGTACGGCTCCTACATCTCCATGCTACCCTTCATATGCTTCCATGACAGGCCAATGTGGTGGCACATCTACCCTCCACCCCCAATCCCCAACACCAACAACACTAACATCACCCCACCATTCAACCATAGCCGTTAAAACCCAGCTCCATTACCCATGCTGCCCCTAATGTTTGATTAACGGCCCTGAGACCTTCATATGCTTCCATGACAAGCCAGCTGTGTTGTACATCTGCCCCCAAAACCCCCCAACCCCACCCCAACACTCCACCATCCCATCCCACCATTCAACCACAGCCATTAAACCCCAGCTGCAGTACCCATGCTGCCCTATTTTTTTTTAAATTGCCCTGAGACCCTTCATATGCTTCCAAGACAGGCCAGTGGAGTGGCACATCTAAACCCCCAAACGACCACCAACACCAGCACCAGCCCACCATTCAACCACAGACATTAAACCCCAGCTGCAGACCCCAACAGCTGGCGTTCCTCTTAGATCCCGGACCCTGTTGCACACTCTCACACAGGGTGTGTACTAGTAGCTGTGAAATGAGCCACGCTGGAATAACACTAATTTAAAGTATTGCTGAAACGACTAATTGGGCGCTGGGGTCACTTTATAGTTCTTGAGGGGGCAACCGTTAATTGGCCAAGGGGTCTCACTGTGGAACACAGATTCGATCATACAGAAGTGAGCTTCAGTTGTCTAATGCATAATTAAATGCCATATGTCATGGGGAAATTGATGTTCACATAGATTTTCAGGATCAATATCAGATTTCCAATAATTCATTGATAATGATATCAATTACACCCCCACCACCAATAGTAATAATAATAACAAAAAGACAAAATCATCCAAATATATTCCTTCAATTCTATGGGCTACAATGGAAAATACTGGGGCTACAATGGAAAATACTGTTTAGAATAATCTGTACCCTCAGAATAATCACTGAAAAAGCAATTAGTCTGATCCTACAGGTAGACACACCGCTTCTTATACTGAAGAAACAACACAAACTGTTCTGAAGCAGAGTGTGTGTGTGTGTGTGTGTGTGTGTGTGTGTGTGTGTGTGTGTGTGTGTGTGTGTGTGTGTGCGTGCGTGCGTGTGTGTGTGTGTGTGTGTGTGTGTGCATGTGTGTGTGTGTTGTCGCTGCAAGCTGAAAGCGTGCCCAGCCCAAAGTGGACAGTGATGAGTCCTGTATGGAGAAACAACATGAACTGTTCTGAAGCAGAGATGCAATGTGTGTGTGTGTGTGTGTGTGTGTGTGTGTGTGTGTGTTGTAGCTGAAAGCGTGTCCAGCCCAGAGTGGACAGTGATGAGCCCTGTAGGCAGCAGATGTGGGCTCCCCTGGTCCACTGTACCTGGTTAGAGATGAGGTCCTCACACACGGACAGGGCCATCTGGATGGCGTTGGGCTTGTGTGTGACTGAGATCGCGTTCATTTTGAACTTGTCTCTGCCGTAGATGTTGTTGGCCTGACTGACCGCGTCCTTGAACACCTGCTCGTAGCGCTTCTGGCTCAGCACTGCTCCGATGTTCACGATCTTGGGCTCGCAGCCTCCACGCGCGCAGGAGCACGAGACGAGGAACGCGAAGAGAACCAGACGCATGGTCGCTTCTCTGTTTGGTTTGTTTTGCTTTTGTATATTTATCGTCCCCTTTTTGCCTTGGAGTCATGCACGGGTGCCCTGTTGAGCCTCAGGGATCCAGATCTTCAACCTTGAGCTGGAAGCAAGCAAGACCCGAATCTGGATTCACGCTGATCTGTAGTGTCGAGGCATGGTCCAGTTTTATATATACATTTTTTATAAGAAAATAATAAAAAAAAAAAGCTCAGAGCAGCCTGTTAAACCATGCAGCCTGACGCACGCTCCTGTTGATATTCGTCCGTCACCGTGCAAACGAAGCTGAATACACAAATAACCAATGATGAACAGGATGAAAAAAGAAAGAAAAAGTAGATTGCGGCTCTGTTTAAAAGAAATTTGTGAAACCAGAATAGTAAAGATGTCTTTTTCGTGCTCTCTTCTCTCCTGTTATTGACCTGGTGCGCAGGAGCGCGTCGCTGTCCTTGGTGCTGATCTCCGTCGTGCCCGCGCACTGACGCGCGCTCCCGCCCTCATTACGCCTCACGCGCTCCAACAGGGTCGGAAATATTTGCACGAACGCGATGAAAAACGTGTCACAAGGGAGGTGGACTGAGCCCATAAGCTTTTTTTTCATACACCACGTGTCGCCTCGCATGTTTAAAAGATGTAATTGCTTTTTCATTATCCTTACAATAAACACCTGTCCCAAAATGCCACCACTCGTGCATGATTCAATCTAAATAAAGCCATTCAGAGTATTTTGCTTTGAAATACAGTAATAGGAACTGCGCACAATGTGTACATGTCTGTTAATGTTTATATGGTAAATCCTAATATAGATATATGGTTAATCCTTAAAATAATATTTTCATGTCCTGTCTAGTCTTACAACACCTTACACGTACGCGATATGGATAAAAGTATTGTGATACACCTCTTAATTATTGACTAAGGGGTGGCCCCTTACTTCCAGTGAATAGCAATCTTAATGCTTCAGCATACTATGTTGGACAACACCATTCTTCCAACTTTGTGGACACTGTTTGGGAAAGAACCTTTTCTATTCCAGCATGTGCACCAGTGCACAAAGCGACCTCCTACATTCTCCACCAAAAACTTCAAAACTGTCATTAAATAATGTCTCAAGCAACAGGCCGCATAACCTTCGCCTTAGACCCTTAAGACATCTGGTTCCTATCACCACCACTGCAAACAATTCTGACTTGGAAAGTTTCTCTAGACCATAGTATTCCACATCAAACCACTCTGAACGACTGTGTTTGCATCTTATCAATGGAATTAGACCCCTTTAATGGTTAAATTTTTTCCCTTTCATTCCATAGCAACCAGTAGCCTAGTCCCTCAGACCAACGGGCACTATAAGCAAACCCAGTTCATCCTCAAATCAAAATTTCCCTTTTAGTCATTGCTGGATAAGATCTTTCTCCATTATTTAACATGAACCTCCATCAACGCTTGTTTGCACCGGCCCGTGTTTCTGAGAGCAGCTTCCATCCATCATCTGTCCACGTCTTCATCTCCTCTGACAGCTCCACACTATGAGCTACGGCCTTTCTTACCCACGTTTGCTTTATTTTTGCGCCATTACTGACATTATGGATGGAGGGCCGTGCTTGTTTTACAGCATCGAGAAAAGCAGAGAAGGATGCTTCCTCTTAGGACTAATCAATGGCAGCTTTTGCTCCATCCATCACCCGATGCAATAGACTGAGAGGAGAGGGAACAGCAGCAGCAGCAGTAGCAGCGGCACGATGGGGGAAACTCAGCGAGACCCCCGTTGCCAAGGAAACAAGCATCTCTGGCTGGAGGTGCAAGTCTCCTCTTCTTCTTTTTTTCATCCCAGACAGCATAACTTACAATTATGAAAAGTGCTTTTGATCATCACAAAAGAGCCAAAACAGTGCGTCAGCACTGCGGGAAGCATTTAAAAAATATTGCATTCAAATCTGTGCATTTTATGAATAAAAAAAAAAAATAGGGGAATCGTGTGTGATGCTTCAGAGAAGGGGGGGAGTGTTGGGGGGTTGGGGGGTGGTTGCATTTTGATTACATCATTACTGACTGCTGGAACTACAGCACCCACGGCCATGGAAAGAGAAATTCTGCAGCTGAAGTCAGACATGGCTGGAATTTTGATCACCTTTCCCTCTTTTTAAATGCAATCTCTCACACACGCGCCATGTTCTTAGCCCCACTAGACATATACATGCATAGGTAGTCAGCTGAGCTCAGGGGCGACCTTTGCTGAACAGCGAGAGCCACCTTTCAGCCCTCGAGCCCACATTTCCCACACATACCAATAATCTTTGGAGAACGCTTGTGATTCTGCATACGTATGCTCACTAATTCCTTCCTGGTTGCACAAGGAATCATTAACGATTGTTAATAGCACGGATGGGATTTATGATGGGCAGTGCTTTTACTCTGCATGCGAGGCAAAAAAGCCCATATTGAGGGCAGATTAGTCACATGTGTACACATACATGCTGGCTTGTGTGCGGCATGTTAGTCATTCTCTAGGGAGGTGAAGGCATGACATCAATTCAGCCAGGGCACAAACAAGAAGAGCGAAGGGCTGAGGCTGGGAATGCGCAGCGCACATCAAATAACGCCCATCTCTTTCCAGGACAAGCCGTTTAACTTTTTTCTTCCAACCCATTATCCGCTCAGCCTGGTCTCCACACTTTATGGCAGGAGGCCGTTTGCGCGTTCATTGAGCGAATCGGAATCATTACATTGCACAACACAATGTGCAAAAGCAACCCTGCAAGAGACGTGGCAGCAGCCACTGACACTAAATCCCGGCCTGAGATGCTTCAGGCTCTCAATAAATGATACGAGCTGAGTCGTTTTCAAACTAGGTCTCGGCTCTCAAAGTGTCATCTCGGATCACGCTGCAGAGAAGCACGCCCTGGTGTGTGCTCCAATGCTCCTTGCGTGATTTCACTGCAACATCCAATTGTGCACTGCACATGCGAGACCTTAGCATTCATGGAGCCGCGCATTTGTATTGCACGTTCTAAGATGGTCCACCTTAAAATGAGTCACTCTGATGAGAGAGATTAGCATATAAATGAGGAAAGCAAAAGAGGCACTTCCTTTTTTTCACGGAGATGTTCCACCACTGGATAAGTTTAAGGGTCCATTAGAGGCTGATCCAAATTACATGTTAAGTACAAACACAGCTCAAATCAGGAAGCAGTGTTTCCGGCTACTTTCAAGGCACTTCTTTGATTTCTTTTGTTGCACAGGTTCATTGCGTGCTTAATTTAAATAGCTCCGCCCCCAATGCGAAAGTATTCACTTCAAACGTCTTTTTAATTATTCTTAAGTGTGCCTAATGAGGCGTCTGTTTCTTGCAATTGTTGAGTGCAATGCAAAACAGGCACTGTTTGCCACGTCCCTTTGCCACTAGGGCAAAAAAGGAGAGGACTGCTCGGCTGAGTATTTCCCTAATCGCCTCCGACACGCGCACATTTCCATAGCTCTAAACAGGCTTCGTAAAGAAGTGGACTGCCAACTTCAGCACATTTCATAAACATGCAACATTTAAAAGCACACACTGCACAACCTGCTTTTGGTTGGTAATACGATGAGCCAAAGGAAGGATGCCCTAGGAAACATCATTCTTTGAAGCGGTCATCAAATAATCGTACATCATGATATTTTCAGAATACATCACAGTGACATAGTATTTGATTATCTTAACAAAAAACGAGAAGTTAACAAGTTAAATAAACACATGCTTTGCTGAGTAGTGTTACTCAGTACTGATTCTGATTAAAGAATATAAATAATAATGATAATAATGGCAATAATAATTCTAATCATCGCAATAATAATTCTAATCATCATCATCATCATCATCATCATCACTATAATCACAATGCAAACCACCTGTTTGACAACATCTTTGTCTCATGAATAGGATTTTAGCATTCATATGATGCTTGTTATCTATCAATACTACTGAAGCTGAAATCCAATATCACAATGCAACACCAGTACCAGTAGAGAGATGTATAAAACATCATATCTTTTACAATATTTGGACACGTTAGATCAAGCATGAGCACAATTGGGAATGAAAAGACATCATTCTTTTGGCCCTTGTTCTGTAAAGGCTGAGCATGTTCTCAGCACTGATTTGGAGGAGCTCTGTGTGTAATCTGTTCTGATGCTCTATACCAATTGGACACTGTTGTTTGCTTGACAGTTAGATGTTAGTAGGATTAATGTGATGCTGTTTGAGCTGGGGGGGGTGCGTGTTGAGGGAGGCTTCAGGACAGCATTAGCTGCAGAGTAACAGCTCCACCTGATGGATGCGTAATGGAAGCTGACCAAAATTAAAGCACATAATTACATTTACACACTGAGCAAGCAAGGTCAAGCAGCCTAAATAGACGGGAGAAGAAAAGTGTTTTCACAAGCATTTCAATGTTATCTTAATTGTTGATGAGGGAAGGACATCAAATAATTTGTCAAAATCTTTTAGTGTGGATGTTTTTGTAAGCAGTAGTTTGTTCCTCTGACAATCAAATTAGTTGATTTATGTATAACAGATGCAAGACAGTATTCTCATTTCCTGGCAAAGGGGCTTTGTGGCTATAATAGAACGAACTAACAGAACTTAGACTATAGGTCCAGCTGTCTGAGACCACTAGTGAAACATTTCTATTTTGCATTACTTTTGAATTCAGTTTTTCATCATTAATTGTATTATCAGCATAAAGAGTAGAATCTTTTAACAACAATTTAGTAATGTTTTAGTATTTGGTTTTCCCTTTTTTGCTTTAATGACAGGGTGCAGCACACATTAGCATGGACTCAGCAAGTTTGTGCAAAAACCTTTGTGCCTCAGCAAGTTTGTGCCTCGGTGCCTCTGACATTTCTGTCCAAAAGTCTTAACGTTATGACAAACGTGCCATAACTTTTAATTGTTGTGAAGTTTTAAACATTTAGCTGTTTATAAAAAAATCCAGATTTTCAGTACAGTGTACAGTGGGGTTTTTTTATCATGAAGTGTGGAATATTTTCAAAGATTAATATGGTATACAATAGCAACAACAACAACAACAACAACAACAATAATCTATTATATTCCTCAGATCCTTGAATAATTATATAATTACTAGAATCACTGCTGATCTTGCTAATGGCTGTAAGTTTACTAGACCTGTGAAAACAGGACATTTGGAAGCTCACCTACTGCCAGATTGGTTTTTATGTGATGAGAATATAGATTAAACAGTGACTCAGGAGAACAAGGCCAAAACATGATAAATGCTTGTCCAGCAGGAAGCTACAAAGCTGGAGAGAGTGTGGTCAGTGTGATCGCCCTCAATCCAGAATGGAAATGGAGTCATATGAACAGACTTGCTGTAGACATGCAAGTACTTTCGTGCTCTTCCACGAAACCATCAAGCGTGGCCAGAATTATTGGGCCGTATAATTTCCTAATGGTAAGCATGAACATTTAGAACTCAGTATAGAAAACAGGTCTGTCTTTGCTGGCTGGGAGAGTAATGGTTTATTCCACTGTAAATAATCCCATTATTTAATGTAAACTAAAGCGCATCACAGGGCTGTGAACCTATAAAGGTGTACTCTGCCTTTTCTCCTTGGTGAGTCCAGCACATTCACACAGTGTATTTTATCTAGTAGAACAAAAGCATTTTGAAGCATATGGTCTTATGGTCTTGTGTTTCTGATTAATCATAACCGCACTCATACCGGCAAAAATTGCCATTAGTGAAATTAGTGTCAGTAAGGATGTTGGCAGCACCTTGGAGGAGTGTGCCTGAGTGATTTTGGAAAAAGTGTTTGTCAGCTACAGGTGGGAGATCCAACAGGTATGACCCAAAAAAGGCCAGGTATCTAACCTTCCTTGGAATCTGACAAGGTGCTATAAGATTTTATATGACACAAAAATGGGAAAAAGATCTACATGTTGAAATTCACTACTGAGATAAACTTTATATTACCACCTATCTATAGTACAGTCATTTGGCAAAAGCCCATAAATTCTGCACACCATTCAACCCTCAGATCTCTGAACAGCTCTGACTGACCCATCACCCCTTCATTTAAGAACTAAAAGGCCACTAATCTTCAAGCAGACTACCGTCTGGTGCCGCCAAGCGTTCTAAGCAAGATTTTTCAAACAGAAAGATCAAGGAATATCTTTTGCTTTAACCAATCTTCTCGGCAAGTGCTTTGGAATCTCTCTGCAAGACCTAAGAAATGACAACTATTCACACTGAGAAATGGCACATAAGAGCAGGCCTTGAGGGAACAAAGACATTACGGAGGCAGACGGTCTCATGCTGCCCTCTCACAAGGTCACCTGCATGCTCTTTTATGATACTTTCTAGCAATAAGCATCAGTGCAGAAATACAAACAGGAACAGAAATAAAGAATTAAATGTCTTGAAGGAACTGACATCTTGTCTTCAGTCTACGCACAGATACTTCTAATCAGTATGTGGTTCAGGAATCTCAAATCATAAAAAGATATCAGCAAAGGCCTTGTCTGTACATGCTTTCACATAGCTGCTGCTGCTCACCCACTAGGTTTCACCATAACCATTCAAGTGCTATTATTTACACTACTTTGTACCACATGACCCTGAATACTGTTTAAAATTTAACCATATACACTACTGTATTGCCAATTGATATGAAATCTTTCAGCATACATTACATTTCTCTGTTCTATGTTTTGTCAAAAATGCATTTCTATAGCTAGTTCATAGTATAAAAAATTAATAGTCGGCTTGATTCCCAGCCAACTTCAGCATTGCTCACAAATGGAATGCCAAAGTAAGATGACACAGTCCCAAGTGTTATCATTAGTCTGTCAAACCTTAGTTTGAAAGATAAGCCTCTGAGCACAGGCAAGTTATTAATTGCCTACATGTTCAAGTGAAAAGGTTGTATTATTCTCAGTTCATAGTTCTAGACAGAAAGTCATTAAAATTAATGAGGGTGTGCAATGAGCTTTAAGTACTAGAAAAGAACAATTCAATTAAAAATATATTACTACTAAAAATGAACATCAATAATGATATTACTACTAAAAATGACCATACTAATTATCATCATCACCATTCTTTTTTATTATTGTTACATGCATACAATGCCTGAGATGCATAGACAAGCCACTTTATTTTTCACACCTACCATCTAACCACTCTCATTTTATCAGCTGCAGTATGTAGTTTAGAATTAAAAACTGTAGTTTCTCTTTTTTTTGCATCAGTTGTCAGCCCCCTGTTCATCAGTGGTCAGGACCCCCACAGGACCACTGGTGAGAAGGTATTACTGGGTGGTGGATTATTCTCACGTATTATTGTGTGGTGGCATGTTAGTGTGGAGTGGATCGAACACAACAGGGTTGCTGGAGTTTTAAAACACTTGAGTGTCATTGATTGGCTAAGAATAGTTAATCAACCTAAAATATCCAGGCAGAAACTGTGACCAGAAACTGTCCACTGGAGAAAATAACCACAAGGACTAGAGGATGAACACAAACTGTGCAGGATCTGTCTCGAGTGCTGAGGTACATAGTGGATAAAAAGGGCCTATTTTCTGTTGCATCATGAGAACTTTGTGCCAGGATAAACAGCTGCACACAAGCCTAAGATCACTATATGCAATGTCCAGCATCAGCAGCACTGGACTCTAAATGTATTCTCTGGACTCATGAATTGTGCTTGTATTTGACAACAACAACAACAACAACAACAACAACAACAACAACACAATAATAATAATAATAATAATAATCTAATATGTCTTTGACTGCTGTAGTATTAACATTAACCTTTACTGGAACAAAGGGGCCTAGTGCAAACCCTGAAAAAGCCTCATAGT
>JBBIGA010000040.1:5163536-5183789 GCA_037576975.1 Alestes dentex
AGTATTATTTATCCTTTATTAAAGCCTTTTTAGTTGATTATATGTCTTCACCTTGGCAACAATTATAAGAAGGCCCTGTTCCAGTATGACTGTTCCCTCTGCACAAACCAAGAAAATGTTATTTGACAGGTTTGGTGTAGAGGAACTCCAGTGGCCTTTTTCAGAGCCTGACCTCAACCCAACTAAACACTTTGTAGATAAGAGCTGGAATGCCAGTAGCCAGCCAGGTCTTCTTGTCCTGCACCAGTGCATGGCCCTACAAATTCTCTGAATTGACACACATTCCAACAAACAGAATCAAAAATCTTTTTCTTATCATAGCTACAGAGGCTAATTACATATTGTTGCCCATGGGATGTCTAACAAATTAACATGAATGATGGTAAGGCGTCTGCATACCTTAGATATAATGATCCTGGGAGACTACAAGTGAGTCGTGTCCTGAGCCATTATATACTAACCTTTTAAACCACAAAACGGTAAGAAGAAACAGCATTCTAATATTAACACTGAAGAGATGTCACTTTTATAGCTTTCTCTGATAAGTATTCATTTAACACTTTGGGATTTTGAGATGAGGCTCTTTGTCTGTAGCAAGAAATGTACTAATCGAAACATCCTTCAACAATACATGTGTTTATGTCTACATAACACTCTGGAGTAACAGCTTAAAAACGTCCCTCTGAAAGCAATTACTTGTATCACCCAGATTGAAACTGAGAGGCCTAATAGGGACTTGACAGCAGTTCATTATCATCAGACCGGCTCATTGCTCTGAGTTGTTACCAGCACATTGGATGTGACTCTTAAATCAGTCATAGGGGTCCACCACTTAAAGAAGCCTAAGTACTAAACAGAGTGCATATTTAATGCATGCATCACTGGGGGCCAAATGGTCAGCCAAGAATAAAGTTGTTTGGGAATTAAATTAGCAGCAAGAAACCCTGAAATAGAGCATAAACACTAGCAATCTATTTTTCAACTCAAAAGTAGATTCCTCTTTTTTTACGAAAAGGAAAAGTATTAATAATTACTATTGCCCAACCTGCATGCCTGAAGTTCCTAAGCAATATTCAGTTTATCAGCATAATTATTAAGATGTGACAGTTGTAGGCCAGTGTTTGTAATGTTTGTCTTTTTTAATGCATAGTGTCCACTTACAAACTTTTAAATACATTTTTAACAGCTTAAATGCGAATTCACAGCTTACAGTGTGAATAGATCAGTGGGCAGAAAAGCAGGCAGGACTGGTTGACACCATGCGGTTCCCAATATTTGCTGTTTGATGAGCATGAGATAAAAGAGATAAGACTGAGGGATACAGTCCTGTGCATTAGGTAACATTGAACTTTTAAACTATAAAAAGGTTTAGGTCAGAAAGCCCATTTAATCTCACTGACTGTTTAAGATGTTAGGTAACAGATGAGGTTTGTGTTCTCACAAGCAAATATTTATTCCCACCTGTAAGCAAACAGTTCCCTCACATACCGGGAACACTAAAATAACCTGACCTAATTCATAACCGCATACCTGCCTTTTTTCAATGTTCCAAAAATCTAAAAATGATCTGACAGGCATTATAAACTCTTCCCCCTATAAGGCCTCCATTCTAGCCTATGAGATGTGGGTTTGATCCAAACCATTTCTTACTCCCTGTATAGTGCACTAGTGCACTGCATAAGAACTGAAATGGGCAACTCCCTTGTATCCCCCAAATTGTAGCAGCTAGGACACTTGCCCTGTCTTACAGTGCTGCAGGTCTCATTTGACACAGAGTCCTACTTTGTCGAATTAAATTCCTGTATGACTGTGGACAATACACTGAGACTCAATGTGCAACTTCTCATATGAAAAGATGAACAAATAACCAGATACAAAAAAGTAGATGGTACATAGAGTGCAGTTATAGTGCAGGTTGTATTATAACTATATTACACTATCATATACGTACATACACACACCATGCTACCCACTGTGCCACCGTGGGGCCCATTATACATTATATGCTATAGAAAATATGTTCACCCGACACGCATGTCTTTGGACCATGGGCACCACAACCATTATAGCAGGGAGGGATGTGTCCCCCACATGTCAAAATCATTCGTTTCATCCTCCAGCCCCCATTTTTCCTCTCCCGGACAACAACCAAGACATAGAGTGCTGCGCCATTTCTGCGGTCTGGGGGTCATTACTGCAAACGTCCTCTTAACACACTTTATTTTAGAAAGAAATGCTGCATGAACAGGTCTCCATAATTGGACATCTGAAGCGTACTTGACATTTGTATTTCAGGTTCAAGTCACATGTTGTAAACATATGTTGCAACATATGTTGTAAACTTCAGTGCTAAAATTAGGTCAGATGTAGGCTATTTAAAGTCTTTGGTTTTCACCCAATCTGCACAGTGGTTTAAAGCACTGAATGAACCTTTGCAGCTTTTACTCTTGGTGGGAAAGCTTGGGAATACATCTTTCTTCAAGAACTGACTTTGTTAAATTTGCTTGTGTTACACAAACCCCTCAAATGCAAAATAAGCGACAACTTGTTTACACAAAAAGGGGAATGTACCAGTCTTCTCAGGCCTCCGTACTTATTTTGTGAGAAAAATACCTATACTTAAGTTGAAGGTATCATAACAGTCTTCTCTGCCTTTTCGTTTGGCAGATTATATATATATATATGCGTATATATAGTATTATATAGTATTATGATAAATGAAGAATGCAGCTTTGTTTCGCTGCATTTTGCTGTAAATATATGTATGTGTTTTTATAAACAGTATCAGGTCTTTTCCATTCATTATGCAGTTATTCAGAACATTCAAACCTATTCTTCAAAATCATTCATTTCGACCCACCATCCAACACCTTTGAGTTGAACTGGAGATTGCGAGCCAGGCCTTCTCGACCAACATCAGTGCTTGACTTCATAAGTGCTCTACAGAATGAATGGGCACAAACTACCTCAGACGTTCCGAAATCTTGTGGAAAGCCTTCCAAGAAGAGTGGAAGTTGTTACAGCTGCAAAGGGACCAAACTCCATATTTAAGTATATGTATTTGAAGGAAATGTCATTAAAGTTGGTGTAATAGTCCCAATACTTTTGTCCACTATAGTGTAACTGTAAATAACCCTCCGCCAACATCAGGCTACTTGACGGCGATGAATAAACATGACTGACGTCATTTGTTTTCCTACAGCGCATGCGCCCTAAGATGCTTGTGGCGCTCCGCGATAAGCTGGCTGCGGTCCTGCTGCTGCTCACACTTTCTCATTACGAATGCCGTGATCGTGAGAAAGCGTGGCAGGAGAATCTGTCCGTGTCCCTTTCATGGTTGCAGTCAATATAACCGTGATAGCCGAGCGCAGTTTTGCCAACGTGGGCTCGTCGCGAAGGTGCTGCGGACTATTTTTTTCCCTTGTCCACGCGGAGGCAGCCCGCTTGGGTCGTGAGGCGGCCAAGATGGCGGCAGCTCGTAAGGTCCAGACTTTTTAAAGGGTAACTAACGCAATTAAAGTGTTTTAAAAACGACTTTGGTGGGGTTATCGGGTGGGTTGGATCTTGTGGGAGTTAAGCTGTTGTAAACGCAGCGGCTGGGCACGTGTCATTGCCATTAGGTTGAGTTAAACCGATTGCTTTGTGCTGGATTGCTAGCTGAGGTTAGCTGTGATTGAGGAGCTGCTTTGGCTGTCAGTTGCTATTAACAATAATTTAATAACAGTTTAGGCATTTAATTTTCCTTCTGTTAACGTCCCTGTTTATCGGTTGCATTAAAGATTGAAAACGTGTTGCATTGTACGTGGAACGAGGCTGAAGTTCTTCTTATCCGTGTTTTTCCTTCCACCTTAAATGGTGCAGCAGTTCTGGTGCAGTGGACTTGCTGCACCACTTAAGGTGGAACAGAAAATTCAAATTAGAAAAAGCAGCAACGGAACTAACATATGTTGTCATTGCATTCTGCTCCTCTTTGGTTGTTTTAGAGCATTTTCCAGATTTCATTTGCTGCTAGCCAATGCTTCTTTGTAATATACTTAGATACTTTTAAATATTTTCTGCTGGGTATTTGCTGGCATGGTCCAAGCTACTTCAAATTGTACTCCCACAATGGCAATAAAAGAATCTGCTTGTCTGTCTGTCTGTCTATTTATATAGCTAGCTAGTGTGCTTTTGGTAAACTGGACCATTCATTCGTATGCACAATGTGAACTCAGATTCAAATACTAAAACCATTAACCTGACTAACCTCTCATGGAAACTTGTATGTTTATGTTTTTTTGGCCCAGGCACTCCATGTTGACACAGCAGAGCCTTCAAATACACTGTGACAAAGCCTGTAGTCCTGCCCTCTTCCCAGCACTGCCATGGCCAAGGACCAGCCAAACGTGCTCGACCTCCTTGTTCTTCTGGAGTCCACAGATTTACAAGAACTGGAGCAGGTCAGAAGTTTGTTGCAGGAGAACCTTAGTGCAGGTTTGTCACCTTCACATAACTTTTATTCTTTCTCACGCTTTCTCTCTGCTTAGCTCTTTTCACTTCTTAACTCTTAAGTTTTTTACAGACTTTGTAGACACCTGCTCATTCAAAGTTTCTTCTGAATTCAAGAATTTGTCTTCCCCTTTTTGCTGCAGTAACAGCCTCTACTCTTCTGTAAAGGCTTTACACTAGATTTTGGAGTATCTCTCACATTTTGATTACCGTAATAGTAATTGCAACATTAAGTCTTAATGTTGAGTGACCCCTCCAACTCATTCCAAATTTCCCCAGTCATGGCAACGTGGAAATGCGGGCTTGTTTGCAGCAGACCCTGAGCATCCCTTTCACGGTGTTTAGATTACACATGTTCTTTGTACAGTTGATTATGAGCCATTGTCTTGCTTTTTTTAAAAGAAGAGTTTAATGTGGCATGATAAAAGTCTTAAAACACACTGTTTGCTCCCAAGTCAACATAGAAAGCAAACAGCAAAAACAGCCTGTTTCACTGCCCAACCTATTTACATAGATCTGCCGATTCATTATGCAGCAGGTCTTTCCCTCCCGTTTGCCTTTAACTTGTACATAGTTCTTAAAGGTACAGCAACATAAATGGCCAGTTTAATTCTAAGAGATAAAGAGATGTTGGAAATTGGTAATTTCAAAATAAATACATCAGAAGTAGACCCCAAAGAAAAACAGAAGAAGAATATACGATATGGTCCCTAAATTTACACATTTAAGAAAATGTTTACATGTATTCTGCAGATGTTCAAGTTTTTAATTTCCTGTTGATGTGTGTGTTAGATAAAGGATCTGTGCTTCTCAACGGCCTTGTGGATTATTATTTGGACACGGGCTCTCTGCAAGCTGCGGACATCCTGTCCTCCGTCAGGGAGCCTCACGACAAGGTGAGGAAAGCATTTGCAGTCTCTCATGGCTGACAATGTGGAGGAGTTAGCATGCCCTATATCAGAGGTGTGAAATAGTGTTCTGTGCCTTCAAGCTCTTTTTGGATTTAAAATTTGACGTTTCAGGCTGGGGACTTCTGGTGTGCTCATAACCCTCACATTAATCATTTTGGGCTTTCCTTCATCCTAAAGCACTTTTTGGACAAGCTGAATGAGTGTATGGCTAAGCAGGGCTGCAGACTACCAACCCTCACCCTCCTCAGCCATGTTGTTCGCAAGCAGCCGTCGTGGATCCACAAGATCGCCCGCTTCCCTCTGCTCGCTTCACTGCTCAAATGCCTCAAGGTACTGGGCAAAAGGCCAGCCAGGCGTAACTAACTCTGAACTGGGAGTTTTTGAAAATGGATAATGTCCTAGATATTGAAGGTTATTTTGAAGCTGGTGAGGGCAACATGAATTACACAAGTATGGAAATGAATACTACATTACAGAGTGTGACAGTGTGATGTTTTTCTTGAAACTTCCTTCTATATAATGAATTTTAGCTCTTCTAGTCTTGCCAGGCTAGGACTATATAAATCTTCTTAACATTTAATTCAGTGTCACGTTTTTTTTTCTCTCTGGTACATGCTGCTCCTACACTAGACTGAATCAGATATTGTGGTTCTCATAACTGGAGTGCTGGTGTTGATCATCCTGCTACCCATGATACCGCAGACCAGCAAACAACTCCTGTTTGAGTTTTTTGACATCTTCGGAAGACTGGCAGCTTGGAATCAGAGAAACCCAGGTAATTTATCATAATTCTGACAGTCTTTTGAAAAATAGTACTTTTTTTATAATCAGGAAAAAGGCTTTGCTATTTGTAGTTTCATGAAGGATAACTAAAAGTGTCACTAAATAAAATGTCTTTAACCCTTTAAGAAATGAGCCATGTCCTCAGTCTTTAAATCTAAGATGACTTGATAACTATGTTAAACAACATGCTTCAGTCAGGGTACTACGTACACAGTTTAGCATATCCAAGCAAGTCACAAGAACTATAAAGATATGCTCAGCCAGCGACTTTTCTGTTTAGTACAGTAAACCCCCGCTTATTCGCGGTTCAGCAGTCACGGCTTGAGTCTCTTGCTCAAATTGACTAATTTTGTAACAGAAATCGTAACATAAATTCAGCAAATATAACTGTATAAATTGTTTGGTGTCTGTTTAGCAACAGAAATGTTTGATATTATTTATTGTTATAATATTCAAATATACTCTAACTCATGTGAGGAAAAAAATGTGTGTGTGTATGTGTTAATTGTATGTAAGCTCTAATTATGTTATCATTGGGTAATGATATGTTTTCAGGGCATGCTCAGGGAGTGTATGCAGTTCACCTTCATGCCAGCGTGTACTCACTCTTCCACCGCCTTTATGGCATGTACCCCTGCAACTTTGTGTCCTACCTTCGAGCCCATTATAGTATGAAAGAGAATGTGGACACCTTTGAGGAGGTGGTTAAGGTGAGACCAGTGCTTTTTAGTTGTATTATGTTCTGAATGTTTAATAGAATTTCTGCAAAATATCTATTATTTATTCGTAGCAAGCCACCCACATATGTTGCACCTAAGGGGCAAAGTATTGATTTTTTGCCCTCTATTTTTCTCATCAGCCAATGTTAGAACATGTACGGATACATCCAGAACTTGTCACTGGAACCAAAGACTACGAACTGGACCCTATTAGGTGAGTAGTATTGCTCTCAATGTTTGTCATGTCAGTCTATTGATGTATCTTTGCCTGGCTCTTATGTGATATTTCCCTTCATGCTATCCATCCCTGCTCCAGGTGGAAAAGGTTTGAAACTCACGACATTGTAATTGAATGTGCCAAAGTTTCTCTGGACCCGAAGGAGGCGTCTTGTGAGGAGGGCTACTCATCCCTACCTGACCACGTGCCGCAGCGCCCTGTTGACTGCAGTAGGTCCTACTCAGACCTCAGCAGCCATGGTTAGAATTATTTAATCCCATACATTTTCTTTCAATGGCTTCTTTCACTTAAGTTTTGTTTGTGTTGAATTTTCATATGTGTTTGAATTGCTGGAATTTCATTGGTTCATAAAATGTGCTAATTGATTTTATCATGGATGTCTGTGCTTTGAATTCTGAAAGTGTTCTTTGTCTGTGTATCCCTTTGCAGGAAGTTCTTCTTTAAACTCAATGGCCACAGTTCGGCAGTCCCTCTCCCTTTCCTTACCCCATCTCACAGTAACTCAGCATGCATGCCTCAGCCCACAGACCCCCAATTTACAGGTAAACCATTCTGGTAATACATGCGCCCTCTCAATCATATTCAGTATGACCAGTGTGGGAAAAAAAATGCAGTGTGACTTTGAACTAATTTTACAATTTGGTCTAATTTAATACAAATTTGATCAATACAAATTAGTTCATACCTCAAAAAACTAATTTTAAAGAAATGAAGTTTTAGAACCATACTCATTCCAGTCAATATATGGAGACATTGATTTTGCTACAGTGGCACCTAAAAAGGTTAGGAATATATTAGGCAACAAGTGAACAAAATAATGTGAAGGTCAAATTCGTTTGGCTACACAACTGTGCCAGAGCATCTCCAAAACCGCAGATCTTGTGGGGAGTTCCTGGTATTCAGTGGTTAGTACATATCAGAGGTAGTCTGATATGTACTAACCAGTAACAACAACTGGTGAACCAGTGACACAGGCACTCAAGGCTCATTGATGCACATGGGGAGTGAAGACTTGTCTGTGTGGTCAGGTAAACCAGAAGAGCTACTGTAGCGCAAACTGCTGAAAAAGTTAATGGGAGCTAAGATGGAAATGTGTCAGAAGACACTGTGCATCGTAGCTTGGTGTGAACGAGGCTGCCTAGCAGCAGACTGCTCAGAATCACATGCTGAAAAGCAAAAATACTTCTGAAAGCAAAAAAAAAAAGGCGCCTATAACCTTGTTGCAGTTTTACTGGTTGTGCTCTGACCTAGTCACTTAGCCATCACAGTTTGCTCCGGCTCTTGGTAAAATTGCTTAGATCCTTATGTTTAGTTATTTTTCCTGCTCCCTGCAACATCAAGAGCTGGCTTTTCACTTGCTGTATAATATATCCCACCCCTTTACTGGCGCCACTGTAATGAGATGTTCGCTTCGCCTGTCACTTGTTTTAATGTTTTTGTATATAATATACATAGCCAAACTGGGAGTGTGATGTATGGCACAAAATGTACAAAGGTTGTTACTATTTTTAACGGAATGTAGCTGATATTACAAATATACTCCATGTACATTGTTACATTTTTGATTTGTCATGATGCATTATTATCATTTTCTTACACATGCTAAATTAAGTACTATGTAATTAGGCCATATTTGGGTTAGGTAACTGCTGTAGCAAAGTGTTGGCAGTGTCTGATTTTTATGTTTTGTTTGATATGACAGGGTCTTGAGGTGACATCCTCAGGGATGAAGGAGGTTTTGTGGAGTCCTTCCTCTGTTTGTGGGATGAGTACCCCTCCTAGAGGAATGTCTCCCACCACTGTCTCTGATCTCTCACACAGTGCCTCACACCTCCTGGGACGGCTCCCCAGCGCGCCAGGTTATACAGGTACACTGCAGCATGAGGGCAGAAGTGGTATTTCTTGACTGGTTGCTTTACTTGAGGGTTGAAAGTCAAAGATTAGCCAGTGTGAAACTTGCTGGTTCTTTGCTGTTTGTGCTTGAGTGTCCTGAGGCTGTGTTTGCTGGAGCTTAATGCTGAGTAATGTGTCCTCCACAGTGGATGGAAAGTGGACTCCATCTGCTTCCACACCCTCAGGGTCCTCTCCGCTCCCTTCACTCTCTGAGGAGCTTGAGCACACTGTCCAACTCACCAGCACTACGCTTCCTCCTGCTAAGGTATACGGTTACATTGAATAGTTCATGCTTTGTTAAAACTGCATTTAAGACCATTTGGAGATGTGTTAACGAATCTGTGTGTCATTATTATGATTTATTTAACTGTTTTCTCTTTTTTCATATTATTTTCATTTCTTTATCACTTTTGAAAAAACTACCCAAACTTGCTAGGCAAACCAGGAGCCAGTCAAAGACCTTAAAAGAGGCACACCCACAAATATCAACAGTAAAGGTGAGCATGTGTAGTAGCATTTTTTTTTTATGTCTATTAATTGTTATGATTTAATGTGAATCTGATTTGAATTTTAGAAACAGCTAAACAGAGTTAAAATAAGAGTGTTGTGCAACATAGTGTTTTTTTTAGAGGGCACAGGTGGTGATTCGAATCCCATTACGTTGACGGAGCTCTCTGACTTTGTGGAGAGAACAGAGAAGGACAGAGAGGAAGGTAAGGAAAATACCACATGCTGGTGGCATGCGGTTTCCTTTTGGCGATTTCCTTGTGGGTGTGTTATAAGAACACGATCACTAGTGACAAATTTTAATAAAGAAAACACAGCATTAATCAGTGTTGTGGTATTCATGCTGACTCCTTTTACACCTAATCATTTAATGTGACGAGTATATGGAAGTTGATGAGACTAGGATTTTATCAAAAGCATTTTCACCAGTCAGACTGAAATCCTACTATAGTTCGCTAGCTAAAGTGCAGGTCAGCTCAAATACAAGAAATTACAATTTGCACAGTGCTGCTCCTTCCTTTACAAAATTATGCAGATAATGTTTACAAAAACACAATTGGTAAGAATGATTAGATTCCTGTACTGTCACTTCCTTGAGCCTTGGGCATTAAAACACAATATATTGTACAGAGGTAAATGTTATCCAGCCTTATTTAAGCTAACTATCTCTACCAATTAGGCCACGAAAATGAAATCAGAGAAGAAACTTCTGTCAAAAGATGAACTGGGTCAGTGGACAGCAGTCAACAAATGCTAACTATACATGTACAATTTGGTAACATTAGCTGTTACATTTGTTAATGGTAATAATGTGAAGTGCTTGAGTTTTTTATTTGGCAGCATTACTAAAAGGAAAGAGTTGATCTGAGCCAGTATAGTTTAAAACTGCAAAAAAAAAAAAAAAGCTAAATTGAACAGATGCATTGTCGAATGTCTCCTAAAAGTGTGTACATAGCTAGACTGTCTAGTAGAGGGTAGAGCTGACTTCCACTGTTTAGAGGCATAAACAAAAAGAGGCCTCTTCACTTTTTCTCTAATTTTGCATAATGCCACTATCTATATTGTATTGGAACATAAACAGACAGACTTCAGTGAGGTACACAGGTACCAGGGCCTTTTGAACCTTAAAGTCAAGTAAAAGAACTTTTAAAATCTGTTGTACATATTTCTAAGGAAGCTCAGTTAAAAGCATAACAGTGATCGAGTCTTGTAACACGTCATTTCTCTACATTGCTGAAGATTGTGTATTTCACTTTGTACCTGTGTTCCTTGTCATGCACTATAAGTGGCTTCAAATTGTGGACAGATAAATGACATTTTGGTTTTCTTTCCACTTTTCCTTCTTTTCACAAGGTGCTTGGTTAGTTTACACATTTCACACTGAGTTTGTAACAGCCCTAGAAAGGCTCCATTCCTAACTCTATTTAACCAAAAATATGTCCTGGCTCTCCCAGATGTTTTTGTAATGAGATCGTGTCTGACCTTTCGAGCCTACTCCAACTTAAACCATTTGCCATTTACATTATGCAGCTGTAGTACAAATTGTCTATAATTTTAGAAGATACTCTTCTTATAAATAAAAATTGGGAAAAAAAACCATGGTAAAACGTTTGATTTTTGTCCGATTCTGCTGACTAGTAATCAGTTGTTCACAATTTTCACCTCAGATGCCATCACAGAGGCAGAGTTGCTGACACTAACCCAGGGCAAGGTGGACCCGCTGCCCACACCGGTACTTGACTCCTCTTTCTCCATCAGCGCTGATGCTCCCCTCACACTGAACCACAGCCATGACACCCAGCCCTGTAATCTGGCATCCACACCAGACAGAGCCTTGAGTTCGGCTAAAGGAGTGGATCAGCAGCCTCCTATGTCCTTCTGGCCCTGTTTTACCCCAATAGAGAACTCATTTAGTCATTCTGCTGTTGAAGACACGTCAGTAGAACTGTCCAAGGGTTTGTGTCCCTATGAGCCACTGTTTGACCTGGCCTTGCCCCGGCTGGCCTCTCTGTTTGTGGAGAAGAAGACGACAGAGGCTCAGCAGAAGGCTGGAGGGCAGCATGAGCACAGAGAAGAGCTGGAAGGAGAAGACCTGTCTGCCACTTCACCTCTGGAGGTGCTGGATCGCCTTATCCTGCAGGGTTATGAACTCCATGAGAAAGTGTTAAAGAGGTGAGTGGTAAGAGTTGTGTGTAAAGAAAAGTTACAGTCTATGGGCTGGATTCACAAAGCAACAAAGAAAGTTAATAAATATTCTACAGTTTTAAATAAGAATTGTATTGTAAATTGGACAATATTCTGACTTTTGGAGGAATAACAGTTTAAGCCTGTGTGTGGTTTGGCATGGAGTCTTTGTAATATTATTCAACCAGAAATGCGAATATGTGGTTCTCCATTTGCTTTTTTTCAGATCTCCTTCTCTGTCAAGCCAGTCATCTGAGTCACACTCAGGAGGTAAACATCATATCTCTAAAGGAAAAGGTATTTAGTAATTTAATATACAAGTAGACTGTCAAGAAGATTCTATCCTCCAGTCTGTCGTTTGGGTCCTTTCCTACCTTACTGTCTGTATCGCTTTCTGTTCCTTTATTATAATTGTCTGTCTTTCAGAATGAATCCTAGTAGTCTGTTTCTTTTCTGATGTACTTGTTATACATTTACCTTCTTTCAAATGTTTAACGTAATATGTGATTATCAAACATATGCATCACAGAATGTCAGTTGTTGTAGCATTGGAATTGCACCACTATACACTTCTAACCCTTGAAACGATGTCCTGGTCACGTGTTTTGTCCCCAGTTAAGGATATGTAAGGTATAGAGCGATAAACACCTTTGAAGATGCTGTTACTCTTACAACTAAGTGTGTTAAATCCACACACTTCAGTAATACAAGCCGAAGTTTAACTTTGTTACAGAAATGGTTCACCAAAAAATCTTTTTTTTTTTTTTTGCTTTTACCCGAAACACAGTCAGCCACAATATCTGTTTGTATCTGATGTTACCCTTTTTTATTTTCATAAGGCAAATATGATCACCATCCTGGTGACGTTTAAACTGCATTTTGACTTCTGAAGACACTGTGTGAGTTCTGGATAGTGTCCGTTACCTCTACCCCAGTTTTGTAAAGACAACTCAATGAGATAAAATAGCCTTAAAAGCCTTAAAAGAGTTAGAAATATTAAAATGGACTGCATGCCCAAAAGTATATTAACACCCCTCCTAATTATTCAGTTCAGTTGTTTGTCATACCAACAGGTATATAAAATTAAGCACATAGCCATGCAGTCTGCATTGTACTGAAGAGCTCAATGACTTTAAATGTGGCATGGCCATAGGATGCCACAAAGTCAGTTTGGAAAATTTCCGTAAGTGTTAGTACTGTGAAATGGAAGCATATAAGAGTAACAAACAATGAAGCTATAGACCACCCACACTTGGAGAGCAGTGCTGAAGATTGTTGTGGGTATCATCTGTTGCAAACTGCTTATGGAAAAAACATCAGTAAAGAACTATTCGTGAGGAGCTTCATGAAATGGATATCCATGGCTGACCAGCTGCACATGAGCCTAAGATCCCTACGGGCAATGCCAAGTGTCAGCAAGAGTGGTGTAAAGCATGGTGCCACTTGACTCTGGAATAGTAGAAATCTGTTCTCTGGAGTGATGAAGTATGCATCACTATCTGGCAAGCGGTTTGATAAATCTGAGTTTAATGGATGGTGGGAGAATGCTACTTAATAGGATACTTAGTGCTAACAGTATAGTTTGGTGGAGGAGGGATAATGGGCTGAGGCTGTTCAGGGTTTAGACTCGGCCACTGTGCAATTTTGCACAGTTATATGCTTCAAACTTTGAGGCGACAGGAGGATGCCCTTAACTTTTTAGCGTGATGGTACTTCAGTGCACTGTCGTTGCCAGGGGCTAATGTAGAACTGGTTCAAAGCATTTCCACCGAAAAAGGACAGCTTCCGCAAAGACAGGGCTCCACTGAATTGCTGGTCCAAAAGTTTGTTCCACTGACATCAGTGTCTTTGAAAAGGACTAAGAAATTTGCTGCTGTTTTGATAATACATTAGTGAAAGCAGCAGCAGTGTCCACACCACTGTCCTGAAGAAAAATTACATAAGACATGGTTTGATGAGTTTGATGTGGAGGGACTCCAGTGGCCTGTACAGGGTCAGCCCAGAAGAACCCTGGGGACTGAATTGGAACACTAAATGTGAGCCAGGTCTTCTCGTCCAACATTAGTGCCTAACCTTACAAATGCTCTTTTGATGCACAAATTCCCCTGACACACTTTCAAAATCTTGTGAAAAGCATCCCTGGAAGAGCTGAGACTGTTAAAGCTACAGAAGAGGGGACAACTTCATATTAATGCTTATGGTTTTGGAATGGGATGTTCATTAAGCTCATCTAGGTGTGATGGTCTGGTGCCCATGTTCTTTTTATAATGTATCTGGTACTAATTCAAATCTTTTGATTAAGACTTATTAGAAATGCATTGAAACCTTCAGACACTGAACTGTAATGAAGTTTCAGTGGCACCAAGTCTGGCATTTATTTTGCAGGTGTAAGCCCAGGCGCTCCAGATGAACTGGCATTGCTGCGCAGTCAGCTGCTGCTACTGCATAACCAATTGCTTTATGAGAGGCACAAGAGAGAGCAGCATGCTTTGCGCAATCGACGCCTCCTCCGCCGTGTCATTAACGCCACCGCACTGGAGGAGCAGAACAACTCCATGGTAAAGAAGCTCAGTGTTTTACAAAAGCAGAAAGATGTTTTTTTCTTATAAAAGTCATGCTTTTGATCACAAATCTAACACTTTAATGAGATATTTGTGTTCTGAACCTTTGTGTTTATTATTTTATTATTTTTTTAAATTACTTACTGACATTGTGAACTCTGTTTATACCACTACATAATGTGGTTTTCCTTTGATCAAGTCACATTTTATGGTAATGTTTTGTTCAACCATTGTAAACGAGCACAATATTGCAGAGAATCATCTTTGACAGTGCTTTATACTATCCAGTAGTTAAGAGGGTATTGACAGAATAGTTGGCAGAAAATCAAATGTGCAGTTTTCCCTAGCTAAGACATCTTTTATTCAGAGTGTTTTTTCCAGTTTCATGCTACAAGGCTAATGTCGCTCTAGTATAAAACTGGAAGCATGTGTCCTTAAATTTACAAATTAGCATTGTGCCAACTGCATACTTTAGATTTGCCCATCACAAGTTCATTTAAAATGGTGATGCTTGTGTTTTCAGACACTGTGTGATACATTATATATGTATTTCTAAATATGTGTAATATATTTACAGATGAGGTATTGTGTGTATGTTTGTGTGTGGTACAGAAGGCCCAGCTGCGGTTGCAGGAGGTGGAGATCCAGACTCTGCGTGTGAGTCTACAGGAAGAGCAGCAGCGCTCTAAGCAACTTCAGCAGGACAGCGAGGCATTGGTGCAGCAGCTCCGCAACCAGCTCCAGCAGCTTCAAAAGGACAGAAACGACTACTACACCAAGACTCAGGAACTGCAGGTCAGTTTCTTCCACAAACCAGAAACAAAGCTGATAAATTTGTCATGTAACAGAGGTGGAAGCAAATAGTACAGACATAATGGTGCTGATGATTTTTTTTGAGAAACAGATTAACAGACCACCACAGAGTTGAGTGGTTGCTGTTTGGAGTAAGAAGGTTAGAACTGTCCAACTGGACACCAGTAGTTATTAGGCAAGACTAATGCTACATTTGCTTAATCTCTAACATAATTAAAACTGTCACTCTTGATAACAGAATCTGCCAAATTTATAAAATGTAAGTGTAACCTTCGTTAAAGAAATTGTTGGCCAGAAATCAGATTTGCAAGTTTGAATCCCAAATGTAGCCTTTGGGACACATTTTGATTAGTAATATGTGTTAAAGTGGCAAAAACCACAAACACGTCTTATTTGACATTGATAAATAACTTGCTTTGGCTTGAGGAAAATGTCTGTGATGATTTAGGCATGCAGTTTGCATGGTGGTGCTAATTGGTGGGGTATAAGCGCCACAGTTCCAGTGCAAAACTAAAGAAGCAAACTTTATATACCAAAATATGTCTTGGCTGATTGACTACATTTACAGTAAGACGGTAATGGTTTAAATCATTTATTGCTTTGGTGCCAAATAAATTGCTGATTTAAAAGAAGGTGCTGATCTAAAAAAAGGTGCAGGTGCATCAAAAGTGTATTTAGATGTATTTGTGTTGGCCGTTTGTTTCAAAGAGTAAAAGTGCCACCCTGGTTTTTGCTGGGTTTTGTTTTTTTTTTTCCAGAGTGACTGGCAGGAAAGCCAAAAAAGAATCTGTGAGATGGAGAAAGATCTACAGAGAGCCAATAACAAACTGTGCAATACAGAACACCTGCTCAGCCAGCTATCTATCAAGGTAAGCTGAACATTGAGACTGTTGTCTCCAGAATCGGCTATAGTTTCAGTTACTGTACAGGAAGTCGAGAATGAGAACACACATGGATTTGTGTAATCACTTTTCTGCAATGCAGTTCATTTAATTCATCTTGTTCACCCACAAGCTCAACAACAGTGAAAGTATAGAGCAACAGATGGCCTTCTTGAACAAACAGCTGTTACTGCTAGGGGAAGCCAACAAACTGTGTGTGGAGGAAATTCAGCGTTTAGGACCTGAGGCAGATAAGGTAAATATAAAGCTTTTCTTAAGTAACCTAACAATATTCATTCCAGCAACTGCCAGCATTTTGAAATTGCCTATTATGTATTATGCCTATTAGAGTTGAATGTAGCACTCTCCTAAACCTGTTTTCTACCTGTTTTCTTTGTGTGTGTGTCCCCATTTATCTCATTTATTATCTCATTTACTGATTCATGATTTTAAGCATCCTAATTTATATCTGGGCTTATATTCCCAGTGTTATAATCATAACTGTAATTTCCATTTTGTCTGGAATGCTTGTATGTGTTTGGAGGAAGTCTACCATTGAACCCCCCATTTATCTGTTCACATGCTCCAAGTATTACAATAATGTTTTGGGGTTTTTTTTATTTCCTGAAATGTATGCGATATTAGGAGCAGAAAATGCTGCAGATGTGTTCTGCGCGAGAGGTTGAGAGGTTAAGGCAGAACTCCATACAGCAGAACCAGAGGCTGGAGGCAGCTTTGCAGCGCATCACAGACCTAGAGGCCCAGCTCACCAAGAAAGAACACCTCATTCTGGAGCAGAAGAAACTGCTGGAAAATGTCAAAACCCAGGCCAAGTATGTGCATCATTGGTATTGAACCAGCCACAATGGTTTTGAATGGTGGTGTTCTGAAAATTTCTTATGATAAGGTTAAATAAATGATTTCTTTACTAATATGCACCATCTCTGCTGAGTCTTTTAGTGTTGGTCTTGTTTTCTTTCCATTTTAAAGGTGTAAATTCCTGTTTGTGATTTGTGAGTTTAAAAAGATGTACACTGGCTTGTTTTTACCTATAGGGGGCAGCTGCAAGCTTCAGAGAACAGGTATCTGGCACAAAAGCATGTGACTCAGGCATTGCAATCAGAACTGCTCCAGCTTTACAGCCAGCTAGAGATCAACAATCTTTCCAACAGTACACCAGCAGGGGGCACCGCTGAGCCCAGCAGCCCCCCAAACCAGAGGTGAGTTTTTTTTATTCTGATTCAATTAGAAGGTGTTTGTCCGAGTAGTGCCACAATATGTTACACCCAAAAACATTGTCCTGTTTATCCACAGATGTTATTGTTGTTACAGATGGTTATGCATGCAAAATGTTTTCTTAAATTCCTCTCATATTTAGCTAGCTGTGCTTTACATAGTCTTTGAAAGTCTAAATTAATTCATAGAATTCTGTAGCAATGATGTGACGCATGTCCATTTGTTTGTATTTCAGCCCAAATGGCAATAAAACGGGGTTTTCCACACCAGCCCAAATCTCTGAGCCAACCAAGAGAGAGGAGAATTCATACATGTGTGTCAATGGTGACCTTTCTCCTGGATCTCCACTATCCATTGCACTGATCAATGGCAGTCAAGAAGAAGACTTGTCTGCCCTGTCCTGCAATTCCCCACTGGATGTAGGCTCCTATCCCAGTGCCCAGAGCTTTCTGGGAATTCATAACCAAGAGCTCCTGAATAAGAGGAAGAGCCAGTATGAAGAGGAGCCAGCACCCCTCACCAGCCTGACCCACAGTCTGCAGGACCACAGCTCAGAAAAACCTCAGCGGGGACTGAGCACTGAGGGCATGACGGCCCAGAACCTGCCAGAGCCTCATGACTTCCAGCCCATGGAACGTCCACGTCCCCGAACCTACAACATCCAGACACGGAGGCAGCAGGACCTGCATATCATGGACTACAATGAGGCTCATTAGGAGTAGACCTGAGGCGACCTTGAAAGGTGGATTTACCAGGACTACTGCTTGCAACACTAGGGAGAGTGAGGAAAAGATTTTTTTTTTTGGAACTCTGCAGCCCTCTTGAATGAAACGAAATAGTGGACTGCATTGTTTTAGCTATTTTTTTAAAAGCTCTATTGTATTACAAAAACGGCCAGAAAAAATGAGACATGTATATACTGAGGGCTTGAAGCTACTGTCAGTATGTTTTAGGAATTGTTGGGCTGTAGTTCACTGTAGTCCCAGTTCTGCACTTTTGTCTTAGATAAACCCTCTTCCCTTAGAGCTTGTATGTGACATGAATTTAGTAATTTAGAATAAAGTAGTCATTTAGCTCCTGAAACATACTGGCTGTGGCTTTAAACAATCCATTCACCATTAAACAGTCTCATAACCACCACAGTATGAAATCAGAGATGCTTTTGTAGTCTTGAGAAATGTTGTTCTTTGGTTATAGGCTAACCAGAGAATTTACTTCTGGACTGGGTTATATGATAGGCATTTCAGCTACAGACTTGTTTGAAAGCAAGCTGCAGTGGTGGTTTTGTTGTGTTTGGATTGTGTTTGGCCCTTGTTGCATTTCCCAGCAAACCTATCGCATCAATTACTGTCTTTGTTTTTGTAACTGCCCAAATGAATTATGGATCCTTTCAAGTTTGGCCAAGCCAAATGGGTCACTATTAGTCGTGGTTAGATGAAGCACATGGAAATATCATGAATTACCAAAAGCTTCTTCGACTCATCATTTGCTGCAAAAGGAGCAGTGCAATACTCCCCACACCCTCAACAAAGCACTGTAAATAGTTTGTGCATCATGAAATCACAGCCAAATAATCTGATAAAAAAGGCAAACAATTGGCAACTATTTTTAGGTAGGCAGTGCAGAATGGAAAAACTATAAATTTCTTTGCAAAAGCTAGCCAGATGTGTATGATGTTGTAGCCTTGCATTACGTGCTTTGCCCATGAAAGAAAAGATGAAGCAAGTGTTAAAAAGAGAGATTTTATTTTTATGAATTCAGTCTAATACTGGGATCGCATAGCCCAGTCAACAGTGCAATACTTCTCTCAGCATTACACTTCATGCTAGCGCAAAAGCATGAAAGATAAAGCCGCATAGGTGTTTTCGCAGCTTGACAGGATGCATCAGAGTTGCTCCGCATGAGCTATGCTGCTGTTCAGTTCATGTAGTGCCTCACATTTGCCCACCCCCCAGGCACTTTAGTGAAAGATGTCTGGGTGTTTGATTTAACAGTTGCATAATGAGAACCATCGCTGCTTAGAATGTGTGTGAAATGTGAATGTTCCTTGGTAACAATGTTCAGACTACAGCTACATGAAATACACTAAAGCTCAAAAGAAGATTCTACACCGGAAATCTAAGCTCATGTGTGAATGTTAGGATGTTTTTTGTTTTTACCATATTCTATTTCATTTTTTTGATTACACACTGTAGATCCAATTGGCAGAAACAAGGTTGAATTAATAGCTTCCTAATTGCCAAAGTGAAGTCCCCTCCATTTAGCTAAGTTAAGGCTATTTATGATCCCTTCCAATTCAGATCTGCGGGCTGATCTCAGTTAAAAATGTGAAAAGTGGTAGAAAAGAAAATGTGAAATACTGCCTGAAAGAGAACAACTAACCTGTAATTGAGCCAAATGGCTCAGATTTGCAGAGAAAAGGATATGGTGAAAGTTACTGGGAATTCTTAGCGGTGGGTCAGTAAGATGATTTCAGGAAACCAACTCTTGAGTGCTCCCCATACATTAAGAAGTATCTGCCAAGACTCATTATTGCACCTGCTCACAATTCCAGACCTTGCAGCTTATATTTCATTTTAATGAAATGTATCCATAAACATTGTTACTGCTTGTTTTGCGAGCAAAAGTCCTCCCAGACATTTGTGATTTTATATAATTCACAAAATGCCTTAATAAGAAAAGGACATCTTTCCTTGCCCCAGAGGCCAAATTCCAATGGTTTTTTTTTACAACTATGGTACAATTTGACCACAATCTGGAGTGGAGTCAGATGTCCTCAGGGACTCTGTTCAAAAAGTATTGATTCTGAATACACACAGAGAGAAAGGTATTATACTTGTTAAGCTATGATCAAGAAAAATAAAAAAAATCTATGTTTTGCATATTTTGATTTCACGTGTTTCATTTCTTTATTAATATTGCATTAATAAAAGATTAATGTGTGTGTGTGTTCATAAGGGTATGTGTGTGTGTGTGTGTGTGTGTGTATGTATGTGTGTGTGTGTGTGTGTGTGTATGTGTGTGTGTGTGTGTGTGTGT
>JBBIGA010000040.1:5196419-5219298 GCA_037576975.1 Alestes dentex
AAGCAAAATAAATAGCATAAATAAAACAAGTTGGATCTGGCCCCTTTGACAGCTAACAATATCCACAATATGCTCAGTAAGTAACTGTTCCACAGACATTTGATATATTCAAATGAATTTACTGGCTAATTTGATTAAACCATTTAATTTAAGGCTATCTTTGTCAGATACATTCTCAACCCCGAAAGTTTAAACACCATGCAATCAGATAAACCTTCTATACTTGCATTTTTAAAAGTGTTATAAGTTTTAGAAAAAGAGCAACCTTTGGTAAAAGTCCTTTAAACAATCTAATCAATGGAGTTTAAAATGACCTATCAGCACAGTATTATCAGTATATTCAGAAAAAGACAATTACAGGACACATTGGTATCTAGGGCAAAACGTATTAACACAAAGACAATGGCAATACAGTTAACAGAAGGATGGCATAATTGGCAAATTGTACAGCCAGGAGGGAACTTATGGAGGCTTTGTGTGAAGACCCCAGCAGTGTGTTCAGGTGTGTAAGTTAAGTCAGGTCGTGGTGGCCGCTCGTGTGCCGTGCCTGCTGTTGAGCTAGCAGAAGACATCTGCTGAGTCCGTGTCCCTCCTGTGATATGCGGCCTCGCTGCAGATGTTCCAGTGTTGGGGTCTCTGACAGAGCCCGGCGCCCAAACGCCACGCTGCCCTTTGATGTGTGGATGAAAAGGAATGGAGCAAGCCGCTGTGAGGCTCTGGGGACAGAAGGAGTGTGTGTGTGTGTGTGTGTGTGTGTGTGTGTGTGTGTGTGTGTGTGTGTGTGTGTGTGTGTTGTGTGTGTATGAAGCAGTCTCATTACAATTTCGATCAGGCCTGGGACCTGGAACTCCTTCTGCCCTCAGCTCTCCAGGTCAGGATCCTAGAAAAGCTGCTTCACTTTCTCACCTGGATTTACAAGTGTAAAAACATGCACACACACACACACACACACACACACACACACAAAAAGGTTGAACTTGAAAGGTATCTTTGTGAAGCCACAGAAGAACCACTTTTGGTTCTCGAAATAATTTTTTAATGGGTGGTTCTTTAGAGGAGGGTTTTTAAATGAGATATGTGAATCTTTTTAATGTTTCAGGAACCTCCACATAATATAAAGGTTCTAGTGTGAACACATTAAAGAACCTTTTCTTTGTACAAAGGTTCTTTACTCGTTTAAAAAGCTCTTTTTTTTTACGAACCAGGTAGCATTGCTCAAAGAATCATTGGAGTATGTGAATCTTCTCTCAGCTTTGCACCCATTGACCGGAGAACCATTTAACTGAGAAAAGAAGAAATTGTGCATTGAAATAGTTCTTTAAATGTCCATAGTGAAATATAATCATTGCCTTTGCAGAAGATGGATTCTTTGGATATGCAGTCATCCATTGGATGTACCTTCTCAAGATACAGCCAAAACTTACTAAAACGAACATACTAATACTGATATACTGGTAGACTCCTTTGGCTTTACAGACCTAATCATCCAGGGTCTTCCCAGCTGACCTCCTTGTCCTAGATGAAGGTTTTTTGCCAGGGCATAGTCGGCCTCGTTTCCATCAAAGTGTACTTAATGCAAGGCTTCCGAGTCAACGTGCAGCGTGAGTTAGCGGGCCCAGCCCATGGGCCTCACCGCCACAGAGGCAATCAAATGCTTAATGGGAAAGTAAGTGGGAGGAAACTCGCGCACTGAGATCAGGTGAAGCAAAGGATAGGTTCGCTGTTAAAGATCAAAGTGGGAAAAAACAAAGGCTGATTTCAAACAGGCACCAGCAACTCGGCAGCAAAAACCCACAGCTCCTCTGATAATACTTAGATCTATAAATGTTTGTTGCATATATTTATTTATTTTAAGATTATTCGCCGCGGTAATAAGTTGGCCCCTAACAAGCACTTGAGGGAGATGGTTTCTTTGAGGCTTCTTTATTTTACCGCACCATTGCGCAGCAAGCCTTGGGATTTAGGAGACTATTAGAGAGAGATTTTTTTATGGATTTGTAGCTAATGAATGATATGCATGCGATTTTTCCCTTTCTTCTTATGTTCTTTTTATGGCCATGTAAGAAGTGGAGGAGAGGAGCTGGAGAATTAGGCACATTTTCAAGGTTTTATGGATTTAACCCTCCTATTGCCTCACTGCATGAAACCCCCATATAGGCCACGTTTACCCTGCATTTTTAGATGAATTTATGCATTAATTATTTTAGCTCTCATGGTCTCATACAGGGACACTATTTGTATGAATTATACATCAGGTGCCCATTAGCAGCTTTAAACAACAATTTATCACAGAAAGATTTTTTGTTCCATCTAACAGACCAAAGAAGGACTGGAACAGTACAGCAAGGAAAGAGGCAGCTGTGCACCCGTTTCATGAAATTTGAGCAAGGGCATAACCAACTTAGACGGTCAGGGGCTCTAAGGTCGACAAAACTTTTATCAATCACTAATTCAGTCAACAAAAAAAACTTACATCAATTAACTCGCCTAGAGCACTAGAATGGCAAGAAGCCTCACTGATTTCAAGCTTGCGATAGTTGCATCAATGCCTGTCGGTCTATGTAATGCCACAGCACTGAAATCACAGTTTCCAATAGTGCAGCATGTGCTGTATTCACAGGGCTGGATACTAGAAGCCATCCCTAAGACCAGAGAAGAGGCTCTGTATCTACAAGAAGCCGGCATCATCCCAGAGCATGTTGGTCAGTGTTACACAGTGTTACAGCTTAAAAACATTATTGTATTATAGCATCCAAAGGGCATAAAGCAAACACAGTACATGAGTTTGATTAGCTATTAGTTATCACATGCCAGAAATCAAGTTTACTTTACTATACTGTTCAAACGTAATTATGTATTTACATTTTATTCACACTGTGAATTAAGCAATACAATACGTTTACTTTTAATTCATATTAGACATTCTTCTCCTGAATACCATTACTTATATTACTATTACCCAGGATGCTACTCTTGTAAAATGCATTATTCAGTAACTACTGTAAAACTAATATGTAAGGTATGAGAGTGAAGTCTGAATCCACGGACAGGGCCTTAAAGAACTGTGCACGTTTCACGTATTCTGCTCTATCTGTTTTGCCTCAGTGATGCTGCAGGCGCCCGATGCTGTCCTGATTGAAAGGAGTCTGGGCAAGAGGATAGACCCTGTCACAGGAGGTAATGTCTGGATAATCACCACAGTTTTTCAGAGCAGAGAGCTCGGCCGGGAAACAGACAACCAGCCCACAACCTTGATTGAAATGCATTTCATGAACTCTAGACCTCAACCAAACAGAACCTGTTTGCTGAATCCCAACTATGGCAGCAAGTCATCTGGGTATAGCAAAGCCGTGTTATAATGAACAAAAGCTCTTGCTCCCCACAGGTTTGTTAAAGAGTGGATACACTCTATCCATATAATTGCCATCTTCTTCTTTTCAGGATCAAAATTTGACTGCTGTCTTAAGGTGCATTCATTGTTCTAGTCAATTTTATCTCAGACTGTAATGGTTCATGCTTTACTTTGCAGGTAGTTAGTGTGATGAGATGTCCCAAAATCCCCAGGACAGGTGCCTTTTTCAGCTTTTCAATTGTTCTCAAAAATTTTTATCTGTCTTGTTCCTTTCACTTTTTTTGCTGGAACATCAGGCAGAATATGCCTTCTGCACACTGGTATAGTTAATACACTTGTACACATGCAGTACATGTGTAATACCCAACCAGGACAACATTTTGCAGCATACATAATTGGAGGTAATGGCAGGCTTGCTGGAATTATGTCCACAAATCACATGTCCGCACAGGACCGTGGGATGATAAGATACATTCTAGACAGCTAAGCTCGCCATGTTTTCAAGCCTAAAATACGTTTATAGTCAGTTAAAGACTTTCAGAAAGAGTTTACATGTTAGAAAAGATGTGTACGATCCTGGCAATTATAAGTTGCCAGGCAGTGTTGGGAGCTTTCCAATACTATTTCTGTGTCAATGCAGTAGTTTGCATGTTTGAAAAGAATGGATTTACATAACATCTTCCCGATGTAAAATAAAGATGTAGATGAAAAATATGTAGTCAAATAAATGTTAAGATATTCATTGGACTTCCTCCTGACCATTCTGGCCTGTATTGGACCATGAAATATCATTCTCCTTATAATATCTACACATCTGACTCCTTGAATATGACCTGATAGTAGAAATCCACACTCCATATACAGTGAAAAATGTTAAACGTTATTGCTGCAAATGCCCTCTCTTTGTTTCCTCTGTTATATCTTTAGATGTCTATCACGTTACATTTATGTGGCCTGAGAGTGCGGAGGTGGCTCAGCGTCTCGAGAGGCCACATGGCCTGACCTCAGAGGAGGTAATATCCTGCCAGCTGCAGGCATACCACAGGGAAGCCCATGCTCTACAGCGCACTTACCATAGCTGCCTGAAGATCATAAATGCTGACCAGCCCCACATTGATGTGTTTGCCCAAGGTGAGCTGATTCACTATTGGCTAATGACACATACATAGTTAGCTGTTACGCAGGCACCATTGAGCTCTGTCTTGTATACTATTGTACCTCCAACGAGCAAACTAAGCTAGCTATATAAATTGTTACAAATGAAAGATTAGGCTAGATTTATTTACCAGCGTTTACCTGGACTGTGGCAAGGAGGTAATTGTTTTCCTTAGCTTTACCTGTGAGGGCAGAAAGTATATTTTTTTCACTAATTTTACATTTCATCTTGTATGTTTTTGCTTGTCTGTTGTGCTGCAATCTGATTGGTCCACTGATGAAAGGCAAATGATGTCACTCTGCACTTTTCTGAAAAGTTTAACCTTTAACAGCGTTGAAAAGCACTCCACGCTGATGACCACTTCCCATAGAATTACATGTAAAATATGTGATGGCAGTTCCGAGGAAAAAAGCCTAATATGAGCACAGCCTGACTGTTTGCTGCTTGCATTACCAAAGAAGAGAAATTAACTGACAGAGAGTTTGTGTTCTGTGCGTTATTTCTGTTATTAAGTGAAAAGTTGTTGGGCGTAATTAGCACTGTGCAAATGAGATCACAATGACTGGTCCCCACCCGCTTTCCTTTAGCAGCCACAGCCTCTTCCACATTTCGCTAGCATACAATTTACAATTCTCTGTTTTCAGCATACGGTACTTCCCCATTGTGCTGACCCAATCTCTGGTCGCAGGTCAGCAGTGCAGCCGCTCCACTGAGAGGCAGTGATTGGCTGGGCTGTCAGGCCGGTGGCTGGTTGGGGGACTTTGCCTCAGGCTGTGCTGCAGGCACCTGCCGTCCCGCGAGGACCCGCGGAACGGTATGCGGTCTTCACCAGAGCCATTAAAGCCAGCCCAGTACAACCTGTCTCAATATTACACCCCTCAACTTGACAAAATAATTCTGTCACTTTCTCCCTCCTTTTGTTGCGGGATAAGGAGAGCAGTGTCTGCTGAATATTTTAACTCTTCTTTGCATACATCATACGACTGTAAAGTGAGTCTGGGTTTTTGGAAAAGGGGTATGAAATAAATGTTGCAGTATTTGTCTAATATAGATGCCTGGTTGTTATGGTTCGATATTGTCAGTTAGGCTGCACAATGTGGACCAGTACTAGCAATATCAGCAACTGTATTGGTACATATTGTAAGTGTGACATGCCTCACAATCTTTTAAAAAACATGTTGTGAATAGGTAATATGAAATGACCCCAGAACAAAACAGGGTTCATATATAGTACCAAAGAAGTTATATGACTTGGTGCTATCTAGAACCATTTTTGATTAGAGGTTTTCTACCTCATAGCAGAAGCACTTGAACTATTTGTGCATTTTAATTGCTTTTTGAGTTGTCATAGTTAAATACACTTAAAAAAAAAAAGTAATTTGTTTGCCTAAGAAATATATTTGATAAAGAGATTTGATACAAGTCAAGACTGATTTAGGGGTGTATTGTGAAAAATAAAAATTGTAATATGAGAAACACTTTTAGTTCCAAACAGAACATTTCTTTAACTAGTTTTGTTTAAAAAAAAGGTGGCACAAAAAGTCACACCATAGAATATATCTTTTACATCTCTAGGGAACCATGTTTGAAGAAGAGATATGCATGTGAAGAACATTTTAAAAATAATTTAAACAAATGTAAAGGTTCTTTATCATTGTAACCATTTTTGAGAAAATGGAGAAACTTTAAATATAATTTAAAATTCTACATGTTCACATACATCTTTATTAAAGCCAAATATTAATTGGATACATTATTTGGATAATATTATTTGAATAGTTCTTTGGGGAAACAAAAATGGTTCTTCTTTGACAACTTTTGTGGCAGCTCTAAGGGAGTTTAAGTATGTAAAACCATTTCCTTTACAAAAGTGCAGTAAAAGATTGGCCTTTTTAGGGTTAATTAATTGACTTTTCCCATGCCATGATTCATCAAAACATCCAGGGTAAAAACATTGTTATGGTTTGTTTCCATATTACCACATTTTGTTTTGCTGTTCTGATTATCAATCAATATATTGTGTGGCCCTGATGATCAGAGGAGGAACCCTGCTAATTCCTTCCTAATTCATTATCATCAAAGGTGGAACAGGCTTTTGTATGCAGAACCTAATATCCTTGTGTACCAGTGTTATAGAAAAAAATAGAAGTGCATTTATGCACTAAACACCTACTTTTCTGGCAGCTTCCCTCCTCTTTGTGTAGCCATACAGCCTTAATTCATATTCATATCCAGCCGAATACAGTGCAGTGTTCTCATAGTGCTGTTTCAGCTGGCATTAGCACATTAGTATTGCATTCAGATTGCCATGTAGAGCACAAGGAGAGCAACTCTTCCACCCTTCCACTAATGGTTTGGAGATTTCAGCTTGATTTTTAAAATGTGAGGTTTGGGTCGCTGTGCTGTGCTGCCTCTATCTTTATTTAATCACACCCAGTTCGCTTGATTAAGTTAAACGGAGGAAATAAAACAAATATTTGGAGTCTTTCTCTGCTATAAAACATTAATGACTCCAGACCGAGCCGTAAACTGCAATAAAGCTGTCATCTTAAATATTGATTCTGGCTAATTCAGCATGCGGTTTGATTGCGACATTGCTAGCCTTCCCCTGCCGTCGCCTTTTAGCGCATTAACATGTTTTGCATATGAACCATTTATCACCGTTGTTGTCTTGCAATTAAAGCAGCACAAGGCGCGAGATGAGGGAGACTCATTAGTCACAATTAGGCCATTGTTAATTAGCACACATTAGGCGAACAGCATTGTGAGTGAGGCCCAGCTGCTAACAGATGTTAGCGATGTGGCAGCATCACATGGCAGGTGAGAAGAAATACTGAATGATTGATTAATGATTTATTAATCAGGCTGCCTTATATTCAGATTATATTCAATCACTGTGAGGTCTTTGGTCTTTGAGAGGGAAACTCTCACTGCCCCTACATAAGTGCTCGATTATCCAACTCCATTAAACATTTAACCAAGATCTCTGTGTTCTTATTGCACTATGAAACACTGAAGCCCAGTTTTAGAAATACAGTATGCTGGCTAAGGCTAACTGAGGACAAGTTCCAACAAAAGTAGTTTTGGTTTGCTCACTTTAACACGATATTTCTAAACTCTCTAAACTTCTGTAAACTTAGGATTGATCTTATAAAGGAAATGTAGTGTGCATATAAAGACACCCTCTGGGCCTCTGAGCACAAACTTTTGTGGGCCCCCCACAACACACACACACACACACACACACACACACACACAAATCCTACCACCGACTCCTCACCTGTTTATTCATGCATTAACACATCAATATATATTACAGCAATAGCTTCTGATGTTACGTGTCTTTTTTAGCTCTAGTTAATTGAAAAAAAAAGAAAGCTGGTTGTTTATATAAAACACCCCTTTACTTTTTTCTTTTGCTTTTTTATGTTCCACCAGGTGTGACTTTATTTTTATCTGTGATTTTGATAGTTAGTCCATGCACATGTTCTGCTTGTTTAATTTAAAGAAGTTGAACTTGGCTAAACTTGGGATTTGTCTCTGTACCTTTTTTGGACCTTCTGGATTAGGAATAGGACTGTAGTCAAGACTGCCTTTGTTGAAGTTCAAGATAACAACTATTTAAGTCTAAAGGCGGCCAAGATTAAGTCACGAGTTGAAACCAGGTCAAGATTGAAATCCGAAAAACCAAGCTTTGATTAGTTTCCATATACTTTCAATCTCTATTGCTAGGCAGCGAAAAACAGTTTTTAACAGATGAACAAAAGAAAAAGGTACTGAGAAGTCACACTGGGTGGTACCATCTAGGGTATGTATCCAGTACCTTTAGGGATCATTACATTGCATTGTAGACATTGCAGTTTTTAAATCTTATTTGTTTTTATTTAACTTATTTAAGTTACACAATGGAACGCTAAGACCATTGCTGTACCTTTGAGTGCATGTTGGATGGTTTGTGCCATAATGAACAAAAATGTGGCTGGAAAAGGGTTAATATAGCAAGACAGAGGACAGACGATATATAAATACTGTCAAGGCAAAAAATATTTTTGTGTCTGTTCCACATCATTAGCTGGGAAAGAAAATACAGTGACCATATGCTCCACTCAAAAACAACTTACCAAACTGACCTTACCAGATGTGTTCTCCTTGTTTATAAATTAAAACAACATTCCTGAATTAATTTCAGTTTCTGTGATATTGGGTGGGTTGTAAGATGTTTTTGGTGTTTTGATTGTTTCTGAGTTATGTGTGATTTTTGAAAAATGTAGCCTAGGCTCCTGGCCATATATTGCGCGGTCTTTAGTCTCCAAGGCCCTGGGCACGTGTTTAGTAAGCCCAGGTGGTAATCCGTCCCTAGTAAGTACTCTAATTACTTGTGTAATGTGTGACCTGCATCATTAAGACAGAGGCACGGATAAATGTACTACAGTTAACTTAAACGGGATTAGTAGTTGATTATTGATTAGTTGCATTTGTTACATGACACTGTTGTTTATCATGTCCTGGCACTACATTAGCTTTCTCAGAGCACAACCACTGTCTGCACATCAAGGAATATGAATCCTGGGTATAAGAGCCCTCAGTACACAGCCACAGCAGAGATATACAGCTATACGTGACATGAATCCTGCCATTAATTCTTTTATGTTTTTGTGCTGTCTCTGTGCTGCAGTGTTGACCTACGTTCTGTCTAGGCAACGCTCTGCTGCGCCTCATACTCCCAGAATTATCCTGCTCGGACCACCAGGATCCGGAAAAAGTCTACAGGCTGGTTTTATTGCCCAGAAATATGACATAGTCAACAGTGAGTTTGTGTGTCTTCTCTTAACCTGTTAAAAACCAGCTACATTTAGTCAGCAGTGAGTATTGTTGTTGTTTATGGAAGTAGAAAATAATAGAAATCAAACAGATTTTTTAAATTATGTTCTCAAGTTTCTTTGTTTAGTATTTTTTCCACAGTTCCTCTCAATTCCTTCTCCTGGCATGTTGACTTTCATCACCTGTCCTTTCTTGCTGCCCTGGGCTGCAAGCTCAAGACCTATCTTTTCTTATTCTATCTTGAGACTTGCCTTAAAGGTCACACTGAACATTGTGTATTCTGTTTATTTAAAATTTAAAACTTTACTTTCTCTGTTTCTCCATTGCTCTCTATTCCTTGCTGTCTGTTTCTCTCTATTTCTCTCTCTCTCTCTCTCTCTCTCTCTCTCTCTCTCTCTTTCTCTGTAGTTTGTTGTGGCGAGCTTCTGAAGGCAGTGGCAGCGGATGAGAGCAGTATGGGAGAGCTCATTAAACCCTTCCTGGAGTCAGGACGGCAAGGTAAACTTCCTCACCTCCTCACACGCGCACGCTGTCAAACAGGTCACGCACCGAGGAGAGCTGAAGCCTCGGTGTATGTGGCCTATTTGGAGTCTCCTGACTCTGTTAGAAATTTCTGCTTTTGGCCAAATAATTAGACCACCCACGCCATGCTTGTGTGGCTGATGAATCCATTACGATGTTTGCATATCTATATTTGTTGGTATGGTAAAAATAAGTGTACCTCATGTCACATCCCTGTATTATTATCAGAGTATATCTATAAGACAGATGAACGGTGGCTTGCTAGCATAGTCATATTTATTCCTGTTCCTTTCGAGACTATAGAAAAAATGTGTTTTTATAAGAGTTAAGCTCTTGACCTGGGCTTTTGTATGTATATTATGCAGTCATAAGAGTGACAAACTTAAAGTGAGGTTCCACAAAACCCTACCTTAAAGTGTCAGGCAGAGCATGTTTGTGATGAGCTTGAGGACCAAAAATACAAAAGAATGTAAAAATAAAGTTTATTTATTATATCAAGTTAATAAAAATATAATTTTTATTATTGCACTATGTTTTCTATATTTTGTAAAATACTTAAATAGCTCGAAAAATCATAGCTCTCACTCCATAACCATTTATGAGTGGTTGCTGTTTTAGTAAAGCACACTATATTTTTGTTAGATTATGAGCTATATAGAACAACAAAATATTAATGCAAATTTCAAATGTATGTTCTGTTCCTAAACAGTTAAGGATGATCATGTTTTCATGTTTCATTTTAAAAACATCAAAACAGTTTCAAGTCTTGTTGCACAACAGTAATCTGTTCTATAACTGCACTTACCAAATATATAGCATACCAGTCCTCCACTTAGTCATTCAGTTCCATATGCTTGAGTGTATTTTTGTCAGTTCCTACACATCCCTTGTCCAAAGCCCTCTACAAAGCCCCTCAGCATCCTCTCCTTGTGAAAACCCAAGGGGAAAATAATTCAATAAGCCGAGGTGTAAAACTGCCACGGCATCCCCGTCTAAGTCAGGCCCTCTTAGCTATCCAAACAGGTCATCCCCTCTTACTGCATCACAAGCTGCCAGGCCTGCCAATCACTGCCACTGATTGTCTAAACTTGCCTTGAGCAAAATGTGATTAATTTAATAAACATCCCCCGAGAATCGATGGGTTACAAAAGTGTGTGTGTGTGTGTGTGTGTGTGTGTGTGTGTGTATATATGTGTGCATTTAATGAGACTGACACACAAGCACAGCATCACAGAGGTGGGTTCTCTCAGTCTGAAGCTGCTTTGAGTTCACTCTGTCCTCAGTGTGGCCACGGAGACTGTGCAGAACGCTGACAGCTGAACTTCCTACAGTTAGCTCTTCTCCAGCTGTGTGTGAACTGCCACAGAGACAAGCACTACCTTTGACTTTAAGAAACACAATAGTGGCTCCCATTTAATGAGCTAAGCTTGACTGTTTTGACAGAGTAGATGGAGGTTCTTGCACATTATACTCTTAAATGGTTTCTAAATGCTTCTTGACCTTAATTCTAGGGAAAAATGCAGTTGATGTAGAACCTCTATCTTTTTATATCCATAAAAGTGTTTTTTAATGGCTTGCGTACAAAGAACCCTTCCTGCCACCTGTTTGAAGGGCTTATTTAAGGGGAAACTGAATTTTCCTCACTTTTTGAAGTAAAAGCATTTGATGTAGCCTGTAAACAAAGTAGTCAGTACAGTCCATATATTAACCAAATAGTCTGTATTAAAGTTGTTTTTTGTGTCATAAAAACTCATTCACATATACCCGCCTTTTCTACCTACAGCAGTTTAGCCCCACTTGTTCATGGTGAAGTCACGAGGAGTGTCACTCTGACAGCTAGCCACTCAAAGGTTGTTTACGTGTATCAGTTTTAAAGGAACAGTAAAAACTTTTTTTTAGTTCACTAGATAAAGGGAGGATTAAATGGTCACGTAAAATAAAATGTGAATAAATTGCTACCTGTGTTGTATGTTCAGGGTAATAAAATACAAAATAATGTACAGTATGTACAGAATGACAGCCTTTTCAAGGTGTAGTTGATTGATTCTGCAATTAGTGGTGAAGGAATATGAGCTATCACTTAGGTCTGACACAGAGTGTAGAAATATGGAGCGTGAATGGGCGTATCAAAAGGAGCTTGAGAATTCAGGCTGAAATCCCAATTGATCACTCTCTGGTGTATTCGCATGCTGCTAGTGTGATGCATATGGCTAACAGCTTGATTTGAGAGGAGCTACACTTCTCCCTTTGACCTGCATCAAAGGTTCGTTTTATCTCTTTATCTCGGCACAGTGGTAAAGATGAAAGCCATTATGGTTTTGAGCTCTGTTATCCTTTATAGTATAGCTGAACTCCATAGGGCTGCTATGAGCCACTCATATTTAGCTCCTTCTCACACACACACACACACACACACACACACAGTTTCAAGAACTGTGTGTGTGGGGGTGCAATGCCTGATTGTTAGACCCCAATGGTGCATGTTGACTGTCTTCTAAACTGCTGCGGTGGCTGTCAGTACCAGATGTATTCATGAATTCCATGAATTCATGTTTGCATGTTTGTTGGGGGTGAAAGAAAAGAATGCATAAGAAATGCAATGTAAATGTTGTGTTAGCTGGCACTCCCCTGCCTTGTTGAACTGTGCTGTTTTGTCCTAGGGGAAAGCTTTCGGGTTATATGTGAAGCCTCTGACTCCTTCTGTCTGTCTGTTTCTCTCTCTCTCTCTCCCTCTCTCTCTCTCTGTCTGTCTCCTTCTCTCTCCCCCACCTTCCCCCCCTTACGTTGTGACAGTGAAGGTTTCAGGCAGAGAAGCTTGCCTAAATAATTTAGGAGTTGATTAATGGGCTCACTGGGGTATAATTAGACGAAGGAGAGACGGTGGCTAGTGGAACCAGTACAGTGCTTTGGGGATTTAGGGAGCGGGATTATTAAGGAAATGAAAAAAAAATAGTCTTGCAAGAAGAGAAGGAGGAGAAGGAAGAGAGGAGAGCAGCCCTCTCCAGGCTGCCTGCCGTTTGAAGCAGAGCCGGGGAGAGAGAGGCAAGAGGCTGCGAGTGTTTGATGTGGAAATTGGACAGTTTGAAACCGTCGACTTTAATTTTTCAACATCCACGGGGACCCCCCTGGGTGCGAGCTCACTTTCCTTAAAGAATGGTGTTCTATTTTTCCCCCTCACCCCCATTATTTGTTTGTCCTCGTCGCCTTCCACATTTCCTTCAGCTTTTTCCACATGCCGCACATCGTCTTGCAAGCATTTTTTTTTACCCATGTGTTAAAAAGTGTCTTCATCCCAGCTTTATATCAGTATCATCCTCTTAAACAATTCGCTTATGTTGCCTGTCAGGCAGTTGTTGACTGCTTTTGTTCTCAAAGAGAAACCAGCAGAAAAGCTTCAAAAGACAAAATGTACATGAATTTAAATAACAATATTCTGGGTAATTATTTACTGAATAAAATTCACTTTATTTTTTACTGATATGCTTACAAATGGCACAACCTTGATAATATCGACTAATTATGAGATCAGCAATCCTTTTTTTTTTCGTTTCAGACCATTCTCCTATCTTATTTGCTCTTCTAACGGTGATCCCTTTGGTTCTCACTTGTATGCAATGCTCAGGATTTGTGACATGACCTACACCTACACTGTTAAAAGGAAGATGCACTTGGTACGCACTGACTTGTGTTAACTTATCAGATATTATTAACCTCAGTTTTTTGAGTTAAAAGACAATCAGTTTTCTCCCACTCTTAATGGTTCTTGATTGTAAAGAGGGGACTGCTTTTTCCCCATTTTCTTGAGTGTCTTTCTTTCTTTGGCTGTCTTTTCTGTTACTTGTCAGTAAAGTAAACAAATACATAAGCTCTCATCAGTTTTTCTTAGATTTTTGACCTTTTGCCCTGATGCAGTTCACAAAGAGATAGTGTAGATATAGAACTTTTGACAGAACAAAGGCTGGTGTGTGTGTTTATACAATGCCTGTGAGTTTACAGCTTATGGAAAAAATATCTTATGGAATGAAGACACACTGTGATGACAGGTTTGGGTCTGAACCTACGGAAATGGCACATTTTCCTTAGTTCTATAAGTGTGGCATAATAATGCTTTCACTCATTTTTTACTTCTCATGAAATCATGAAAATGACTAGGAGAAGATAAATAAGGAATAATGAGACAACGTCTTCTGTTTCCTTTAGTAGTGTCATAATGTTCCTTTTAAAACCTCTCAGTTCCTGATACCATGGTGCTGAAGATCCTGACTGAACGGTTGAGCAAACTGGACTGTACCACGCGTGGCTGGGTCCTGCATGGCTTCCCCTGGGATGTGGATCAGGCTGAGGCGCTGTGGAACTTCAGTCCCACCAGGTGCTCACTGTATATACATGCATGTATTTGTTAAGCTCTACAAGAAAAGATGGTAAACATGTATGATAGTAGAGGGTTGTGGCCAGAGCAGTTCATTTGGTTTTGAGAGTTTTTTCCTTTGAAGTGTTAATGAAAGAAGTCCCCCTGGATAAGGGAAAAAGGCCCCTGTTACCTTATTGCCTATTTCTATTTACCCAGATTTCATAATACAGTAAATCAATATCGTTCTTAAGGTGTGTATTTCTTTCCCTGTTCATCTCCCACTACTTCCTACACTTATAGATGAAGCCACCTACTAAACAGTTGAGAGGTCCACATTCACCAAAAGTACACAATTCAGGAAACCTCTTCTTTCTTACTTTCTTTCAGTTATTTAACAATTGACACTAAACAAGTAAAACAGTGGCAGTACAATTGTAAGAGAGAAGACTCAAAGGAAGCTCTTGGAGGATGTGCTCGGTGTGTCTTCATTAGGCTTCTGTGATTTATGCCGCTTCAATTATCCCAAATAGTGAGCTTAGCAGTGTAAGGCTCAGATCTCTCACTCAGATTACTGGCGCTCAGCTGTCCAAGAGGATCTGATGGCACTTGCTGATTGCGCAGCCTGTCCTCAGTTTGTGTTTCCTTCACAGTCCCAGCTAGAACCTCACACACTAAGCTGAGGTCATCACTGACAGGTTTCGTCCCAGTTTAGGCTTCAAACAGGACCAGGACAGGACAAGGACGGGTGCACTGTCCTACTCTAGTATTCTTAATATTTGAATAGAAATAAGTATGTGTACATGTTTTAGGTGATCTACGATTACAGTGTCAACCATTCGAAACCTCGCACACCTTTCTTGGAAAGTTACAGCAGGCCTGTGTGAGTGAACTCTTGTTCGGGTAACGTCACTCACTTTGTCCTGTCTAAATCCCACATTAATTAGTCATCACATGCCTATCCTTTTTTATCTCACCTCTCTGATCCCCTGCCATTCACCTGCCTCACCCATCAGAGTACTGTAAACGTACAGCCCTTCTTCTCTAAAAAATTAACAATAAACTACCAATCAGTACTTGGTTCAGATACTCTCCTCATTGTCTCTCTATGTGCATCTCCACAATAGGCCTCTATTTACTCCATTAGCTGCCCCTGCTGCTTGGGCTAATGGCAGGAGATCTCATTTACATGGCATTAGCGTAATTGATTTGGGGGGCTGGCGGTTAGGCTGGCCCTGAAACAATTGGGAGATAATGTTACTTGATGGGCTGATGATGGCCCAGTGGCGGCGCTCTACCTGACAGCTTTATTAATTAACGGCTATCCAGTTACTCAGGCTTTAGAGCAAATGAATAAGTCAGTCAGAGACATGGCGCAGCTCCAAGCTGCGGGCATGTAATAGGTGCCACCGGCAAGCAGCGGGGAGGAGGGTAAGAGGGTAAGGAGCATGGAAGAGCTGGCATGCCTGCTGGGTCGGAAGGATCTCTTTACCCATTTCCTGAGAGGGCTCCTGTAACAGGCCTTGCTGGAGTGAGTGCCTGTGTCAAGTGCCAGGCAAGTGTTCATCCTGTGCCACCGACTTGACCGCTGGAACTGTAGAGGGATAGTTTGGCATCAGGAGCACTCCGGTCGAACAGCTTTGTAATCAACAGCAAAAATGAACACTTTAAATGAGATCCCCATTTTATACAGGGCTGGTTGATGTTACTGATTTTTAGGTTTGGTGGTACTAATGGATGACAAATACTTGGTTTGGATGGTTATCCTGCTTGCTTGGGAAGTTCAAAACTACATTATATCAAGCCATCTTTATGAGATAATTTTAGCACCCAGTACAAGTACTCAGTAAGCACTGGTTTGTCTACTGGTTAACATATTAATGTTTATAGTCAAAACTATTGTAGTCATTCACATACCTAAAAAGGAGGTTTTAATAACTTAATAGATAATATTAAATTCAGTCACTGACTGGCTTTAAAAAAGTGCCATCAAAGGTTATTTAGTAAAAGCAGTGGTCATATATAGAACTCAAGCAACTCTAGGAACCATTTAAATGCTTAAAGGTTTTTTAACTGGTAAAATAGTTCTTTTGACTGATGGAAGCTGTGGGTGAGATGTGATTCTTTAAAGAATATTTTTTTAAAAGGTTCCATTATTTTTGGAAATGAACGTAAGTGAAAGTACTATACAGTACTATTCGCCAGAGAGTATGCTGATTTTACTTTTTATGAAAAAAAAACTTCTAACATAATTCCTATTATACTTATTTTCTGATATTTAGTTTAGCAAACTTAAATATAATTTGATTTGTGACAAAATATTATACATTTTAATTTCCTAATTACTGATTTAGTGACATCAGCATAATTAACGTGGCATTGACAACATTCTGACTTGTTACCAAAATGCACAAATGCTTATAAAAACCAACACTATTGAAGTTAAAGTAATCTATAGTCAGTTTGACATTGGATGCCCTTTTGTCATGTAAAAGAAGCTACCTGATCCTGGAAAAAAGACAAAAGAGGAAGAAGAGGAAAAGGGACCCTTACAGATAATCTTCCCCCCATCAGATAATTGAGGATGGCCTCGCTCTAGTTTCCTCCTTAGCATAAGAGCCTGATTGCCTTTCAAAAGCTGATCAATTCCTCTTAGCAAATGTGACCACAGTGTCTTCTTGACCTAGAGACACTTTTCAGTGCTGTTATTTGGGACAGTATACAGTGGGCATGATTCTTTAAAGCAGTTGGGAGCACCCTGGGGAGCCTCAGGGGACACTGGGGGGTGGGGTTCCCAGAAAAGTTTCACTTATTAATTTAGGTGTTTATGAAATATACCTGACATACCTGCCATATGTAAAAGTGATCATTTCTTAAAAAATTGACAGATTAAAAAAAAGAAATATATACATTATAGATACCAGCCAATCACAATCCATGACCATCCAATGATCACTTAACAAATTATCTATAGTGTCTTAAAACAGCACCATATTTCTTTCGAGAAGGTCAGCGTTAGCTGCCTGGAAAGTTAGCCAACTGGAAAAGGAAGATGAGTGGGGAACAGGGGACCACGCTTTGAGAAATTCTGCTGTCAATAACTATTTTTGTAAGAGGAATGTGTAGGTGAGAACCGTTTTAATCTCCACATGGTGTAAAGGTTTTTGACAATGCTATTTCAATGCCTTGAAAAAGTTTTTTTCTTTGAACTGTCCAAACCATGACACATGTGGGAACTTTTACTTTCTGGGAGTATAGCTTATAAAGAATTTGCCATGAAGAAACTCCATTGACTGTGCAGTTTTCAATTGATAATTGATAATTTGCAATTGGTAAGTCCATGACCAGGCGTAATGTGAGCCAGGAAGAAGACAATCTGTGATTAAACAGAATTGTTGACCTTGGTCCATAGCTAAGACCCCATATGATTATTTTTGGCAGTGTTCCAACATGATGGAAGTGCTGCATCCATCGCTGGTCCATGTCGTGCCCACCCCTCCTGCCAGTCGTTAACTACACTCCAGTTTGGCCAGTCAGCAGCCTCTTACAGCCCTGACACACTCGCCAACAATCAGAGTCTTTGGGAGCGCTGAAATATGCATGGCTATCCGTGACAGGCAGATAAAGCAGGGCAATTAGCCACGTAATCCTAGAGAACGCAGGCCAATCGCCTGCTCTCTCACTCCCTCCCTTTCCCTCTTTCTCTCTCTCTCTCCTTCTGTTGCTGTGCTGCTCTCTTGCTCTCTATTAGTTAAATGTATTTCATGTGTCCGCTCCCCATCAAATCAAGCAACACTTCCTCTAATTGGCTTATGAATTATACAGCAGGGGCCGCATTATAATTTAATCAGTGGTAAACATTGCCGGGGCCGCCTGTAAAGAATCTATCCCTCATTAATTTCTTAATTTGGGGAGATGGAAAAGGAGGGAAAGGAGGAAGAAGAAGAAGAAGAAGAGATGGTGAGGAAGGGTATGTAAACAGAGGCCTACTTGGTTCTCTTCAGCCTAAAGAGAATAGTTAAGAATAATAGGGTCAAAAGTAACTAGTCACTTCTTCAAGACAGGAGTTGGAGAGTATTCAAACAAAGCACACATACTCTGACATCAGCGCACAGACACATTTACCACATATGCTGTTTTGTATCATCAGTACCAGCCCAGGATTGACAGATGCTTGTTAGCTTTGTTAGCTGCCTTGTTCTTTCATCAGTCATTTGTTTAAAAATATCAAGCTGTCATGTAAAGCAGCATTCAATGTAAATTGTACACCCCCCACCACCACCCCCACCCCCCACATCAAAACTGGAAAGATGCACACAAATGCACGCCCTTCTCAGACAACCCCCCCCCAACTCAGCCCCCCCTTTTCTCTCTCCTACATTGATGAATATTTCATGAAGAAGCATTAATATTAATTCTAATAGCTTTGCAGAGTAGTTATTATTTCCGTTTTTTAAAGACAAATATTCATTAAAAATTGAGCAATGCCTTCCTTTTTCCTGAAATGATTACCCCCTCTCACACAGATGAGTATCACTGCCTCGAAAACGCATCAAAGGCGCTATAATTTCAGTCGAGGACAGTGGTCAGTTGAAGCTCAGTGTGTTTAAAGGCCTCCGTTGTCCGTTCTGAAAGGGCTTCCTATTTTATAGCAATCCACAAGAGCCAGTAGGACAAAGGCATTTAAATATTTAATCAAAAGCAGATTTTAATCTCCATCTCTCTCTCTCTGCTTCCCTCATGTTCTCATTTTTTTCTTTTGAGAAGACTACTTCTTGCCATCCAATTTCTGCTGATCTTTTTCACAGCTGAAACGGTCTAAGCCTTATGGCCTTGGTGACAGTAAAAATTGCATGATGTTGTAGATGTTTCTGAAGGTTGCGGTTCTCTGGAGGCTTGGGTTGTGTTGGGGTCAGTGGGGATGGGTGGGTGGGCATGGCCAGCTGATTAGTCCTCAACCATCTGATCACACCATTAGGGCCACTTTGTGTCTGGACACCGTTCAGCCAGAGGGACCCCTGGGTGGAGACCCCAACATTCCTACGTTAAAGTACCTTCACACTCAGGAGAGCATCACTTTTTTCCATTATCACCTCATCATTTATTCAGTCCTGATATGAGCGTTTCATGATTATTCCAGTCTTAAATGCTAGATGCACTTTGCAAAATAACAGCAATTACGGATGGATTTGCCCATGCTTTTTTCGCATGACCTCCCATTATTTTAAGCAGCACTAGCATAAAGGCATTGTTGTCACCAGCTCCTTTTCAGAGCTACCAATAAAAAACTAATATCATTCATGACAGCCAGCAACTCCGATGCACAAGATCAAGATCAGTGGTTCTTCCTGAGTTTTCTGAAGAAATGAAACTCAAAAAGCTGAGTTTCAGACAGAAGATGTGTGCTGATGAAAGCTTCTCTTCCTTTCAGAGTCTTCTTTTTGGAGACGACTGATGATGTTGCTGTTGAGCGGCTGACTCTCAGGGCCATTGATCCTGTGACTGGAGAAAGGTTTGTGCCTTCGTTCACATATTCATGTTCTTTAATTACAGGGATTGTTTTAGAACTGCTTTACTTTCGCTTTCTTTTTTAAAATCCTCTAGATATCACTCACTGTACAAGCCCGCCCCCAGTCCAGAAGTGCAAGCACGGCTGTGGTGTAACCCCCACGACTCAGAGGCTGAGGTGCAGAAGAGGCTGGAGGAGTACTGGAACAATGCGTCCGCCCTGCAGGCCTTCTACTCACAGGCTGTACGGGTTAACGCTGACCAGGATCCACACGCTGTGTTTGAGTGCTTGGAGAGCAGGCTGGTGGGACGACTTCCCAAAGTACTACCAGACAGGCCCTAAGAGTGGGAAGTTTTATTGCATTTTTTCTTGTTTAAAAATTGTGTTCTGCGGAAAAAATCTAATTTACACTATTTCCCACCAACACCAAGTGTAATGAATCTGCCTAGATATGTTTGGTGTCCAGATTTTGGTTCTTTAGTGTAGCACTAGAGCTGCATAGCACACTATAAATAAGTATTCACCTATGTAAATACATCCTTAAAACTTCTCTCTTAATGCTCCAACAGCTCTTCTTAAAAAACCCCAAACATGCCTGTGACTATATCTGGGGTACATTTCTTTAAAAGATTACTCTGTGGTCATTGGTCATAGACAAGATAAACTTATCCTCATATTAAAAGTTTGCTTTTATTAAAAGTAAAAGTTGCAATGTGATATTTTACAATATCTGTCCTGCTTTCTCACATATGTGTGTGTATATTCAGCACACATACATTTCAGACACTGTGTGTGTAACTCTTCACCCAAGACCTCTAAGGGACAATTACATGCCTTTGCCCTAAGTTATACTATATATCAAGGAAAACTGAATTAAACATCCAGCCCTTGTGCAGTTTCTCCGGTCGGTAATCACTCCTGGCTTGTTGACCCCAGCTGATCGCATGGGAGTACAGCGAACCCTCTAATTATACACGTGTTTAATTAATGTCGCAATAAAATGCAGCCTGTCCGGACCCTTTGTCAGGGGCAGTATTAGTCCCGCTTCAGTAGCCTCTTGCTAAGGAGCAGGAGCTGTTCTGATTATTAAGCCCTCGCTCTCCCGCCTCCCCTCCCTCTCTCGCCTGTTCTCTCTCCACTCGCAGAGGTCACTGGATTGGCTCCCAAAGGGAAGGAAAGGAGTTAAGTGCACTGGTTAGAGAGACATGTTTAACAGCCTGGTTTTCAAACTCCCCTCAGATACCGTGCCATGACAGGCAGACACTGACTTAATTATAGCCAATGAGGTCCAGAATATGCAACTCCTCTGAATATATAAACACGAAGATAAGGGGGTATATTCATTGGGCGAGTTAGTGGCAGCAGTGTTGTGTGTTTTTTTAATTAGACAGACATTATTATCTCAACCCGGACCGTCTCAGCACACAGCCTGTTTACTCTCCACAGAAAGACTCCGTTTGTTAGCACATATGTGAACCTTCCCGAATGAGAAGAACGTTCTGGGAGGGGGGAAAACAGTGTGGAGATTCTGGTGAAATGAGCTGAACTGAATGAAGCCAAAAGCTGTGGTACAGATTTTTAGCACAGATGTCTCAAAGCTATTCATATTTTCAGAGTAAACAAAAATTGATTGCATTTCCAGGTTCATTTCTTTATATCGTGTCATTAAAATAACAAGGCTAATCTGACTCTCTTTTATTAGGCAGTGGCATTTCTATTACTGTTTGTGCAAAATGATATTCAACGTAACATTTTCTGAGCATACTGTGGCATTTAGTCTCTGACTTTCAGCTCATCAGACTACAGAAATGGTTTTGAATTTTTTAGCTATTTGTGTGCAGCAAACAATAAAATGTCAAGTTTTAATGTAAGAAAACATTTTATTCCCAGTGTTAGGTGCGTAAGTAAATGTCTTTACTTTTCAACTAAAGCTTATGATGACTTTTCTTGCACCTGATCTGTCTTAAGGCATAGTAAAAAATGAGTTAAACTAATAAACAATTAATGAATTCATATCATTAACTATTCATAAACAAATCCTAAAATGCCCTAATGCTAAAGTTCATTAACTGCACCAAGTGAAGAAAAAAACACAAAAGTTATACTAGTGAACATACTGACTGTATTCAAGAGTTTCTTGCTTTGTGGTTTTATGAAACTGATTTCATAAAATGTTTTACTTATTAAAGCTCTGGAGATTTGGAAATTTTTGGACATTTAAGTAATAATGGACTGTCTAAGACTGATTTATATTTTAAAGATAGTTGTTTTACCTCTGGCATCATATTAGACAGAGACAGAGGGAAGGTAGACCTTCCCAGCATTCTTAACAGTTTGTTGGTTTTTGTTAATTAAGTCTATTCTTAGGTCTAATTTAATTTTAAATGTACTTATATTTATGTAAACATATTCATTCTTTTAAATCTGACAGCGTTTTGCCATGGTTAAAACATTTCGGTCTGATAGTCCCAGACTGGATTACTAATATATAAGTAAACAAATGGTTGTGGCCTCTGAGCTGCTTTTGATTAAATTGGCAAAACTACACAAAACCAGTGGGATCCTCTGAAATGGATCATTCTGATCTTTTTGCAGTCAGTTGTTAGCGTCCTGTGGAGCAATACAGTAACATTTGTTTGAAAAGAGCGCAAAACTTAACTGATCCTAAATGTTTGCACTGTCAATTGATGACATTGATCTTTTCATTAAGTGGTACTTAAATAATTTTAGGAAATCTGTCGTGGCAAAGTGTTCACTCGTGTAATTTTGTAATAACTTCAAAGGGTTAATTACATTGGCTGGGAATAAATATTTTGAGCTGCATCAGCTGAACGCAGCCACCGGCGCAGCGCCCAGGGAGTGATACCTTGCTCAAGGGTACCTCAGGGGTGCCATTAGAAGTCCTGGGATTCAAACCCACAGCCTTCCAATCGCAGGGGCAACTCCCTAACCACTAGACCACCAGCTGCCCTGGTTTATTAGTATACTAATGAAAAGTACATGTGTAATAATCCTATTATTTTTGCTGTCTAATAATTGATGAGGGTTTACAGTGTGTTGATACATACTGCTCTTTCTAAATGAAAAATGAAAGAAAAAAAGTAACTTGTAGATGTTAAACCTAAAAAGACATCTTTGACATCTTAAATAGCCTAATGTTTAATGTGCTTT
>JBBIGA010000040.1:5219476-5239590 GCA_037576975.1 Alestes dentex
TATATATATACAGTAGAAGATACGTACATATGTGTGAATGTGCATAAAACGTCTGTGCATGCATGTATCTGTCTGTCTGTCTTTCTATCTATCTATCGATCTATTTGTATGTCACTGTATTTATAATCCAGAAGATTAGCCATTCATGCATTCCATTTCCTAAAATGTATAATACATTACAAATTATATATGTATTAATTTCTTAAAATATAGAAAGCATACAATACACACATCATTATTAAAAAAACAACAGTGTTTTAAAAACGTCTAACCTTAGTCCGTTTTATTTAGTGGCAGCGTTTGAGGACTTTTATTTTGACCTGCATCCAATCCGGAAGAAGGTGGTGTGTGTGTCTGTGTGTGTGTTTGCAGAAGGGAAAACACGTGGGGAGTGACTGCAGAAGTCTGGTGATGAATTTATAGCTCGGTATGGTAATGACATACTGTTATTATAATGTTATTTAAGTAGTATAATGTTGTATAAAGTAACTGCTGTAGGCAGGTGTGTTTTGGTGGTGTCACAGTAGTTTCTGTAGTTTGCTGCTTGGTAACTCTTATGCTCAGGTTGATTTAACTTAATTAGTTAACCACAGCAACGAGATGAATCTACTGTGGGAACTGTAACTGGTGGTTTTGTTTTACAGTAATTGGTTTCTCCTTTACCACCATGGCTGAGGACATGTTGATGCTCAACATCTCAGAATCTTCACCATCAGTCCAGCCCACCTTTCAAAAACAACAAAACTCTTCAAGGCACAAATGGACAGAGGTGAGTTCATTGTGTAATCCGACACACTAATGGAGTGGTCCATAGAGAGGCAGTATTCTGAGGTAGTGGAGGGCATAATTAGATTGAAGAGTAGAATAATAGATATTTTGACAAATATAAAGAATGTGAGTAAAAAGGTATATCCGTTTCTGATGATATTTCATTTTGCGGAACTTGTGAATAGGTTGACAGGTAGGGGAGGGCATTCATGCTATAACAAATACTTGAAAACATCTTCACTCTACAACACGTAGGTTCAAGATATTTATTTGTCACATACACAGTTATGCATGTGCACCCTGGAGTGAAATATAATCCTGAGTCTCTCCTGAGACAATGCAGTACCTAGAGTATAGAATAAAGAGTGGAATAATTGTATCATTGTATGTATACATGAGATGCACATATTGACACAAATATTCATATAACAGTATATACACATCACAATATTTTGTATGTTCAACTGCAATACCCAGGAAATAGAATAAAGAGTAGAATAAGTAGAGAAATATACAGAAATGTAAACTATATAAATATCACCGTATATTCGTGTATTATGATATTTCTTGTTTCTGAAATTTGTGTCAGGTTTGAGAGGGCATGTATGATTAAACAAATACTTGAGTCCACAAAAGTTTAAAACCTCTTCACAATACATGTGAATGGGCAATGAAATGTGCATTGAAATGTAACCCTGAGTCTCTCCTGAGACAGTGCAGTAACTAGAAAATAGAGTACATGTACAAATCTACACAAATGTATACCGTATAAATATAACAGCATATACATGCATGATGATATTTCATTTTTCATAAATAAGTTGAAATAGACAAATGACATTATTACAACATCCACATTAAGAAAAACTTTGATATATGTTTTTTCTTTTCAGTAACCATTTGCAATTAAAGTGCATACTGCAGATTCCAAAACACTAGATTCCAGCTTTGAAATGTTATTTGTCTCATACACAGTTATACACAAACAGCATGCAGTAAAATACCCTGAGATGAATAATGGAATATATTGTTGAATACACACAAATGTAAGCAATATAAATATAACAATATATACAAATTATAAACTGGGCTCTTTATCATTTCTAAATGTAAGTCTTCTGTATGACACTTGCAGTTATTCAGCGTTCAGGATTTACATTAAAATATATATTGAGGTAATCTATCAGAATATTGATTGTCATGTTACCAATCAGTGCTGTCCACTCAACTTAGTATCAGTATCTGTAATCATGGATACTGTTTTGCAGAAAGGGTCTGGAGCTGGAAAAAGGAAGGCTCCGTTTGTAAACCAGGAGGACTCTGCTAAGCAAAGGAAGATAAGTCACAGTGGTCCGCATGTAAATGCTAAAAGTAGCACAGAGAATGTGCGCCAGTCGGCTGTCCACTCACCTAAATCCACAAAACCAAAAACATCTCCAAAGAAAGGGGCACTAGAAGACAAGGGGCATGACAGACCTTTTATCAAGACATCATCTCTCTTCCGAAACAACCCTGAGATCCCAGATGTGCTCAGGTCAGTAAAATATTTCATTTAGCGGTTCAAATGTAAAGATGTTCATCACCTTCATGCTGTCAATGAGAACCGTTGTGGTATACATGATATTTGCTTTGGTCTTCATGTAGCCCTGCTGTAACCCAGGTGAAGGAGAAGGTCTTCACAAGTAACTCATTTGAAGAGCTGGACATACATCCTCATTTAGTAAGACTACCACAATGCTTTGTTTTATAAATGTATTCCCACAAGTTCCATCAATTAATTATAATTAAAATCATAGTGCTGTCATCTTATGCTCTTTTTTGTGTCTGGACTGCTACCCAGGTGGCGACGCTTCATAAGGTGTTGAATGTGACCAGTATGACCAGGTACAGCCATCGTCTCTGCGACTTAATCAGTGTGTTAGCTTTCTGCCAGCCTTTCTTTGCATTCTCATGCTTTGTTGTGTATTTGCAGTGTGCAGAAGGAGTCCATCCCAGTGCTGATGTCAGGGAAAGATGCCGTCATCCGATCTCAGACAGGATCAGGTAGTACTCAAATATTACAATTCCCTAAAATCCTCTGTGTATTTCATCCTAGTGCTGCAGCAGGACAGAAATTTCCATGTGTTTTAAAAATGCCTAAAAAAGTGTTTTTATAGTTATTTTATTGTAGCTGAATTTACGTTAATATTTATGTTACAAAATCAGTACATTTTATTTTTCTTAATAATTTAGCACTAAAATGCATGAAAAATGATATATTGGCACGAAAAAAGATGTGACGTCTGGGCCTTGTCCACCACGCCCCCTCATCCTCGTGCTGGGTTATGTTTGAGCGTGGTGCTTAGCAACCCAGCAGGAGGACGAGGGGGCACGGAGGCCCAGGCGTCAGAAAAGCAAAAAAAATGCGGAGGATATGTGCAGTTTCTGCATTAGTGTGGGGGTTTCAGCAAAAAATGATTAGTTCGGTTCTCAGAAAAAATCCGTGTTGGACTGCTGCTCCACATAAAAGTGGGGGTTTACTGTATTAGATGTATTGAGACATGTTGTGCTGGGTGTGGGTGACATGCAAGATTTCGAAAATACTGCGCACGTTTTGTGGGGTAGCGAGTGGATGAGGAATGAAGTAAGTTCTCAAAAATATCTGAACACATGTATAGTGGGGGCATGATTACTTTTCTAATATTGCGGTATGATGGTTCAATGCTTATTTGAATGAGCCATGAGTTTGAATAATTACCATTGAATTACAACACAAATAACTGATATCGAATTGTCACTGACAGAAACTGTGACTTCCAAATGTTAAACACACACAGGTTAAGTTTGTCTTCAGCTTTATAGCTAATTTGTCTTAAAATTTCGCTTTTAGGGAAAACACTGGCTTATGGGATTCCTCTGGTCCAGTCCTTACAGGCAGTACAACCAAAAATAAAGGTAAGTGAGACCTGGATTCTAATAATAAGCAGTTTTGTTCTGAGTGTTGTTGTTTTAGGTTTTACTCTCAGACTGTATTAATATAAACCCCTTTAATTCTCTTTTTTGTGTACATGCTTTCAGTAATAGTAGACATGACACTAACAAAATTTTGGAGAATCTTGTTACTAATAAGAGTCTCAATAATAATGAATCAGAGATTGCTGTAGACATCTGTGCTTTAAGCCAACACCACTTTTAGACTTTCATATAATAAGAAGACCGACATACTGACATTATGTGTGAATACACGTTCACCATCTTGTAATTTTGCTGAACCAAACCAAACTAGCAAAAACAACATACTCTACTGTTTCTTGAAGAGGCAGATAGCAAAACGAACATGTGGGTGTAGCAGCTTGGTTTCACTACCACTTGGGCTGACACAATAATGAACAAATTTTAAAACTTCCAGGTGAGGCTATGGATGTGGTGCATGATCAAAATGTGGTCATATTGTAATTCTTAAACTAGTTTGAAAACTGTCTCTTCCCCTCACACACTACTTGCCCTGGAATCTGTAGACTAGGTCCAAGTAGCCTTGACTCAGCCCAGTTAAGAACTGGAGCTAAAATTTACTCTCACTGTCTTGTCAGAGGATTTACATCTGCTTAGTTTCAGTACATCCCTAAATGGGACTGAAGACCTATTGTTATTCCGCAGCAAGGAACAATCCGACAACCAGCGTCTGTTTGAGATTCAGATAGATGTTCAGCAGGGATTTGATAGAGACGTTGTTGTCACATCAGATGTTTTTAGGAAGCATTTTTATAGAAATCTATGCAACAAATTAACAGAGCTGTTAGCAGTGGGACGTGTACTGTCATACTGTCATAGCGCCATACTGATGGGTCCAGTGGGTGTTCCAGTGTTTCGTCTCTCCTTCTTTTTCTCCTTGATTTAGTGCTTGTCAGATTGTATTGGTTTAGCATGCAGCAACATTAAAATGCATTCATTTATTTTTTTTTAATGCTCTTTCAGAGATCAGATGGGCCACTGGCTGTAGTAATTGTACCTACGAGAGAGGTATGCATCTCAATTTGTTACATCTCATCTATTACACTTCCTGTACCTGAATTTATCATGTTCATTAAGTGATACTTCATTGCTTTATCAGGCTTCTCAATCTTGTTGTTCCTCAGCTAGCCCAGCAGAGCTTTCAGATTTTCCAGAAGCTTTTAAAGGTAAAATTGCAACTATCCAGTGACATGCCGGAGAGCGGTTCTCCTGTATGTTCTGCATGCCATTTCAAGGAGATTTTCCAAAACACTTTTGGCCTTGAGTTGCTAATTAGTGATTTGAACCCAAACCTTTGTAAATATGTCATTGCAGTGTACTTACAGGGTTAATTACTATAATTTAGAATAGACATTTTACAAGTTTGGTTGTAAAAATTGTTGAATATATTGTTAGAATGATAGCCCTGTGAAGCTTCATAAATTGTAAGAAGATAAGAAACAGTGAAAAAAAAACCCAGAACACTTAACATGCATCCGGAATAATAAATAGAGCTATTTGTCTGTTGATCATTATCATGATATCGGCCTTTACAATGCTAATACTAATTTCAGAAGGCTACAATATGCAAATAAGCCTCTAACCAGTCACAATATTTGCCAGGGTGTTACTAGGTGTTTTCTTAAATAGAGGTGTTCATGTTATCCAACAAAAAGTCAGTATTTGGCCAGTTTTTAACCATTAAAGACACTGGTTGGCTGAAGTGTTTTTAAAGGGCCCATATTCTACATTTTCCTATGTCACATTTTTTTTGTTTGGGTTTGTGCACCAAAAAATGTAGAATTCATCATAATTAATTCATATATGACCATCTTCCAGCCATATTTCTGTTACTGGGCCTTTTAGGCTGACACATGGAACCAGTCTTTTTTTCTGATTGGCTGCCCTTTGTTGCAGCTCATTCAAAAGACTCAGCTGAAACATTCCTTCAGCATGAATGGGCAGGGCTGAACTGCTGTAGGCTCAATACTTTAAGCTGTTTTAATTCCAGAAAAGTGATCATAGGGGCCTATTAAAATATTGAAAGGCATCGCAGTTACAATATGTAGCAGTATAAATACGATACTAATATTCTGTCTGTGTCAAGCAGCTCTAATTGCTTCAAAATATAGATGTTGAGTATAACATCCAAATGTTGTAAATTCTTAAATCTGCATTGTATGTTTTTATTGTATGTAAACAACAATCACTGTGACAAGTTATTCCAAACTTTAGAATGGCTGCAAATTTGTGAACAGTGAACTGAGCTGAAATGAATTGGTTTGGTTGGATTCCAGAAGCTTTTGGCCCATTTTCAGATCTGTCTCTGGTGCTCCTTTTATTTGCAGCCATTCACATGGATTGTACCTGGAGTCCTGATGGGAGGAGAAAAGAGGAAAGCAGAAAAAGCCAGGCAAGAGCTACTTACTTTTTTTTTTTTTTTAAAGAATCCAGTTCTGTAGCTTAGAAACTGTCAAAATAACTGAATATACAGTCTGCTAAAAATATAGATGACAGTTACTTTTTTATTGATCTGAATTTCATGCCTGTAGTTTTCTGTATTTTTCTGTTTCAGACTGAGGAAGGGAATAAACATCCTGATTTCCACCCCAGGCCGGCTGGTGGACCACATCAAGAACACTCTTAGTATTGTGTTTAGTTCTGTGTCCTGGCTCGTTCTGGATGAGGCAGATAGGTGTGTGTCTGTTTATGTGTAACAAAACCTCATTTATAATTTATGACATTTATCTAAGAGGTGAAAGTTTCTACAAGTGTCTGTTGTTTGGTCTTGGTAGGATTCTGGACCTGGGCTTTGAGAAGGATCTGACTGTAATACTAAATGCTCTGAACAAGGCTGGAACAGCCAGACAGAACGTGTTGCTGTCTGCTACTCTCACGGAGGGTAAGCCTGGCCTTGAACCCCTAATATCAAATGATAGTTCAGGGCTGTAAATGCATTTTTGAGCAGGTAGCACTGTTGCTATAAAAGTGAAACTTGAAATGTAATAGCCCTGAAAGGAACAAATACATAATAATGCTTCTGCAAAGTATTAATCCCAGTTTGTGGAACAATTTCTTTTAGCTGGCAAAAACAAGAAATTAAAAATATTTTTAGTTCATTTTTAGCTTGAACTCAATGAGCTTGTTATAAAATTGGGCTGCAGTTGTTTCTCTTGCCATATTGTTTCTCTTCTCATGTGACATTGCATTGTACATACCTTCAGCTAACCTTATATCACTTCAACAAAAAATCTTGGCTGTATCCTGCTCAGGTTCAAAATGCTTGTTTGTATTTGTTGACTTTCTAAGCGTGGTCTACAATTCTGCATGTAAAAGGCCCACGCACTTTAGAGAGATCAAGTTTGAAGTTGCACTTTAGTACATACATTTTATTTGAAGAGTTAACACTCCTTGTTTTGATTTTTTTTTTTTCCTTTACATTTTTCCCCTCCCATATTGCTTTCACCTTGATGTTAGAACTGCTGTACTAGCCCAGTAAAGTAGGGCTGTGTTGGATTCGCCACCTAAAATTTTGTCTTAATGCCCTTGGAAAAAGTGATTAAGTAACAAAAGAAATAATTAAATACTGTTAGCCAAGTAAAAATCTTGGTCTACCAAAAATCTTTTTTCTCCACTGCACAAATTTAACTCAATTGCTCTGTTTTCTTTCTTCCTCAGGACTATCACGGTTAGCCAGCATTAGTATGACTGACCCAGTGTACATCCAGGTGTCAGAAGCGAATGGGAGTTCGAAGTCGGTAGAGCCCTCTTCCAAAACTGGCCTGCAGTGTCCTTCTCCTCGGCCTGACCCGCAGCCGCTGACTGACAGCTACGCCATTCCTGACAAGCTGCAGCAGCATGTGGTGGTCGTGCCCAGCAAACTGCGCCTGGTCTGCCTCGCAGCATTCATACTGGCCAAGTGTAAGGTAACTCCCAAATGATCTATCAGGAATAAAAGAGATCGCATTGCTCTCGCTGATTTTACAGCTGGCATCATTCGCCATGTCGTTAAATGCTTTTTGTGTTGTTTAGCCTCCCCAAAAGTAAGACGGAGCAGGTGTGACCTCGAAATAGTCTGTAAAATGATGCAAGTGAGAACATTTTTTGAAACATCCTTAAAGCAAGTTACAGTTCAAAGTCTGAAAGAGATGCATTTCTCTTTTGCTTATAATGTAGATCATGGAAAATTTTGCTCCTTAATAGACTAAGCAGAGCTGTAAGAGTTTAAAGGCAAGATTTTACCTTCTCTCTTGACTTTTGTCAGTTTCAGAAGAATCAGAAGCTCATCGTCTTCGTGTCCAGCTGTGAAGCGGTGGAGTTCCTGGTCACCCTCCTCACCACTGTCCTGTGTGGCAAACCCAGCACCGCGTCAAAGCACCAGTCGCCAGTCAACTTCCTCCGGCTCCATGGCAACATGCAGCAAGAGGTGCGTCAATAAATGTTAAAACTTCAAGTTCAAAGAATCCACCCTCAGGCTGAATAGAAGTTGTTTCAGTTCAGTCTAAGACTAAGCTTAATTCATTGTCAGTAAACAAGGCCTTGGTATTTTCCAATTAGTTCTTGCCCTGAAGGGGTACAACAATGGTTTCCACCTAATCACTACTGTATCTGCTATCTACCATACACTATTTACAGTACAACAGAAAGTTCATTGGGTTAAAATAGAAAGCAATGGGCATGTGCTAAAGCAAATGCAGCAGATAGTGTTACAGATGCAGCAGATAGAGTTCAGCCAGACTAGTGTCTCACACTATAAAACCATGATGTGCATTTTTTGCTTGTCACCCAACTGCAATGCCCATTGACACCTAGCCTTAACTGATGGTTGCTTGCTGCCTAGTTTGGGTCAGGTGGATTAGGACCAGCTGGTGGAGTGGCAGCAACAGTCGGGTGCCCTGTGGCAGTGCCAGGGGATGCACACACACGGGCCACCGTGTCTTGGTCTCAGCCCTCCACCCCTCACCCCCCACCCAACGTTAATGGACGTGGCCTGGGCCGCCCATATGGTCCGAGCAGGCCAGCGGGCTCAGGAGGGCCCTGGCGCTCGAGGCCTCTATGCCCGTCCCTCCTAAGATATTAACGAGAGCGACTCCAGCAGCCAAGGCAGCCGGCAGCGTTATGGATGGGTTTAGTAATGGGACAGCACAGTCCGGGCGCTGGCCGTCTCCTCTGATGAGGAGAACTGCAGGAGACGCACAGCTGTTCCAGCATACACAACAGATTGCGCTCCACACCGAGAGAGTGAGTGAGAAGCAGAGAAAGAGATGTGCTGTCTGTCTCTGTTGTTGTCTGGGCAATCATCCATGGCACTGCTCCTTCCTCTTTGTTCCTGTAAGAAGAAGTTAGCTAACATGTCTGCATAGATGCAGCAGGTATCTTATTTCCCTCTTTGATTAAGTTACAAGCGTTTCTTGTTAGACCCGTCCTGTTTGTGAAATTTTAGCTTGTAATTTAGCTAACTAATTACAATTAACCAATCAAAGGACTTCCAGTTGTAATTATACTGCAGTTAGGCCAAGACTACAGTTAATTCATGTCCTCTTTTTCACCTTATGAAAAAGAAGACACCATTTACTGAACACTAAACTTTGTAATACATGGAAAGGTTTGGGTGCCTCTCATCAAATTACATGTTTTAAGTACAGAGAGAAGACAAGACAGCCCATTTTAATGCAGAATTAAATTTAATATTTCGTAATGCACTTTATATTTTGTTTCATTTCATTACACTATGTTTGAGACATAGAGATTGTCTATTAATATGTGCAGAAAAGACCATATTTAAATGTTTCCTGTAAGATGTATACTTACTTTCAGACAATTGTATGTTATTGATATCGGTATCAGAACCGATGCATTGTCTTGGCTCTTGGGTACAAGATTTGAGCAGCAAGGCCTTTTAAGAAGAGTCTTCTAAATTCTTTAAAAAGAGATATTTATTTTCCCTCTCAGCAGCCGTTCAGCAGTGCAAAACGTTGCTGTGTGTTTTCTCTCCAGGAGCGGATGGAGGTGTTTCAGGAGTTTTCCCAGAGTAAGACTGGCGTCCTGCTGTGTACGGTGAGCAAGAGACACTGTTTACTCTTCACTACTTTGCAAGGCTTGCATTGTGTTAATGCTTCTACCAAATACAGAAATGTATGCTAAACATGTGCCCAGAGGACACAGAGCTATTATAATGCACATGGTCAAATTATTTAGTTGTTTTTATTTGTTTAATTTGTAAGATTTTCTACTTAGATTTGCTGTTTTTCTCTGCTGTTCTTCGCTTGGTGTAAGTCATAGCCTCTGCTACTGTAACGACTGACGAGGCCAGCCAGAGCGCCTGTCATAACTGTTATCATCATCATCTGTGGAGTCACTGCTCCATTTCTTCCCTGCTTCTCTCTCTCTCTCTCTCTCTCTCTCGCTTTCTCTCACGCTCTCACTCTCTCTCTCGTGTTCTCTTACACTTTCTTGATCCCTCCTCTTAACCTTCTCAGTTCTCTTTTCTCTTTCTTGCTCTCTTTCTCTTTTGCTCTCTCACTCTCTTAACCTTCTCAGTCAGTTACACTCTTTTCTCTCTCTCTTGCTCTTTCATTCTTAAACTTCTTAGTCAGCCTGTTATGCTCTTTTTCTCTGTCTCTCGCTCTCTCTCACTTGCTCACTCGCTCTCACATCTTAGTTATGCTCATTTTTCTGTCTCTCTTCCTTTTTCTTTTTATTCTCTCTCTCTCTCTCTCTCTCTCTCTCTCTCTTTTTTTTTCTCTCTCTCTCTCTCTCTCTCTCTCTCTCCCTCTCTCTTTCGTCTCCTCGGTCCAGCTGTTGGCTGTAGGGCCATAAGGGGAAGTCCTGAGGGAGAGAGTTCTGTGTTAGCCCTGGCGGCCGCGCCAGGCTAAAGCTCCCCAGGCTAAAGCTGGCAGGCCTGGCCTGCTCTGCTCAGCTGCAGCCGTACTCTCCCTGCATGTGAAAGGTCTCTCAGCTACTGGTGTCCACTGTCTGCCAGCCACACTGAACCACATATGCTTTCTACTCTAAAAGGCCTTGCTACTGTCCGAAGTCTTTTAACCTCACTGGCAAAGGCTCAAATGTTTCACTGGGACCTGACGAGATGAAAAGTCAGTTATAGGCTGTTAGGCTAACCAATTAATAAGTTAATTTATATAAATTACAAATAACCTGTTGATAAGTTAAGACTTTCTTGGCTTATAAAGTCTTTAAATGGAGAAATTTGTCAAGTATAGGGAACTTTTTGAACTGCCCTTTTTCAAAAATAAATGAATACCTTTTCATCATCGCAGCATTCATGCGCGCCTGGAGCATTTTTAATGTGGAGGGGACGCAGCGCTCTTTGTCTTGGCCACTGTCCGGGGGGGTGGGGTGCAGTACGCGTAGAGCTGTATGTTTCGCTCATTTTCTGCAAGGGGTGGGGGAGGCCACGTAGAGCTCTACGTCTTGGCTGTTGTCCGGAAGAGAAAAAATGGTGAATTCTGAATGATTTTTAAAAAAGGTTCTGGCGTCCATGCCGGCACATAACCTCAATATACAGTATTATTTGGTTTTTGGTTTTTTTTTTTGGGGGGGGTTGTGTGTTTTTGTTTTATCCAGGGGATGTTAGGGGTTGTTGGGGTTCTGGCATTAAAAGTGTTGAAAGTTGAAGTTGGTATTTCTACATACAAGCCTACTTTGAACCCTTGGCTTATTTATATTCATAGGAATACTTTGTCCTAATCGTATTAGTAACAACTACTCTTAAAGAGCTCCAACATTTTTTGCGAATTTTTCCATTAGATCCACCAGTATATTAGATCCATTATATCCACTAGCACATTGGATCCATTAGTATATGGTTTAAATGTATCAGTCACAATTATTTTTTTTCCATAACCATTGCCTAACTTCTGTTTATCACATACTATTGAACAGGCTTTTTGGATATTTTCCGATTAAGATGTCAGTGACTTCTGTTCTGATTGGCTGTACGGTACTGAGTCATTTTTTGTCATTTAATTTATGAATAGGTGTGGCTAACCTGCTGTAGACTGAATAGACAGAGATTTGGAATTCTACTGTTTTCAAAATGGATTTTACGGCTTGATTTCCGTAGATGGAGTGGACTGGGGAGTGTTTTTTAGCACTCTAAGACACATTATTTATGTCATATTTGATAATTGTTAGATTTCATAGATTTCATGATAATAGCTACATTTTATAGATGACAGCTGTGAACTTGAGGAATGAGTGAAGAATGGAGGTTTGATCACAAGAACAAAACATTTAAGGTTTTAGAGAGATTAACTAAAATCTTTTCCCTCTTTTCTTTTGTCGTGCCATGCAGTAATGAGTAGCTGATTAAAAATAAAAAAGAATGTCTCCTATAATCACCCAAATAAAGGAAAATGTATTTAGGTAAACGGATATTACATACGTATCAGAAGGCAGAAAAGTTAGTGGCAAGAGGCCACTGGCCCTGTCTCAAGTCATGTCGTTTTGTAGCATTATTCTTGGAATAAATGAGTCATTTTAATGGTGCTGACAGACTGGCCTGGCCTTGCACTGGCCTCCATCTGCACTCCGCTCCAGAGGAGCAGTGGACCCCAGGCAGCCCTGAGCTCTGCCCAGCCAGGGCTTATCTCGGCTGGGCCGCAGGACCAAGAGAGGGAGGGGGTGCAGGCCCAGAGCGCCATGCTGCAGGCTCTCTGTCTCCCATCGGTTATTAATAAAGAGCTTATCTTGGCTGAGCACCACAAATCTGTAAAGGATAAAAGAAATCAAGAGAGTAAACATTCTTTGTTTAGAGATGGATTTATTTTCTGTCACATTGCCTGTGCTGTTCCCGGGTTTGTTGCTGGCTGTTTGAGACTGCCTCAGAAAGAGCGTGTTATGTTATGTATTTTTGCTCTGTTAACGTATTTCTTTGAATGTGTTTTCCTTTTGTAAAGGACGTGGCAGCACGGGGGCTGGATCTTCCACAGGTCACGTGGATAGTACAGGTGCAGTGTCTTTCAACTAACCTCATACTTTTCAGATCACGTATTTCTGGGGTGTAATGGTACATGTTTTCAGGTTCATTACAACTCATTGTCAATTCTATACTGTATTGAAATCAGTACAGTTTTGCCTCCTAACACTATGAAGTGTTAGTAAAGACCCACATTTTTGAAAAGGTCATACTGAGTAGTATTAAAGCAGTTTATTTTGACAGGAATCGCAATGTATTGCATAGTGAGATGTGTCGGTAGAGCTGCTAGCTGCTGCGCTAGGGTTAGACATCAATCTAACTCTAGATTGTAGATCAAAAACGAAGAATTTGGCAAAATCTGACCTATCATTCACAGCCATGCATATCACTACATCAAAATAAATATAATGTTTCTTATGTTGTCTCTAATGTTGCATTTTTATTGCAGTACAACCCTCCACCTTCTGCTGCAGAATATGTGCATCGTGTGGGCCGCACAGCTCGCATCGGAGCTCAAGGCAACGGCCTCCTTTTCCTTACGCCTTCTGAGACCGCCTATATCGATGTTCTGGCCGGTCACAACATCAGGTCTGTAGATCGATTGCTTCAAACCCAAACATGTCCAGTTTTAGTTCTGGAGGGCTTGAGAACATCACAGTTCAATGAGTTCCTTGCTTAAACACACCAGACAAGTCTGAGCCCTTTCCAGTCTTTATTGTATTTTATTGCACTTATTTTTCCAATCTGTATGTCTGAAGTGTGTAACGTGTAGTATATTAATGTAAGTAAATATTTTAAAGTGGAAAATGAAAACTTGCAAAATCTGCAGTACCAGAATTGCTGCTATGATAAAGATCTGTTTAAACAGGGGTAAACTAGCTTTGCACACAATGTAAATATGTGGCTATAGACTGGCTATGTGAGTGTTTTGGCAGCTGACTGTAATTCTTTGTTAAACTGCTGTAAAAACAAACATTTGTAAATAATTTAATGTACTTGTAAGAGTGCAACATGCGGCTGCACTGTCTATGTATAAATACAAATATAGGAGCGGACTCATTTATTTAGATATAGTCATTATTAAAGCGTTCCAGTCAGGGAAAGAAAACTCAACTGAAACCAAACTGAGCTGAGACCCTCCACTACACCCCTTCTTTGCTCAGTGACATAACTAGGCTTAGAAATATGAAGTTGTGGTGACAATTCATGTGGCAGATATGGACAGACAGTGCTGTCAGTTAAAATGGAAGGTGGTCAGGCTTCTGTTGTCTCCATTCCAAAGCCCACAGTATGGCGGCGAGCAGCAGTGAGCTAGGCTGATGGATCTTCCATGATATCCACACTGGCAGCCGATGAACGTAGCCCACGAGAGCCATCACACACACTCTCACTCTCACTGCGTGAGTGGAGAAACCACACAGACAGAATGGATCTGCTGCTTGAAGCCCTGCAGCCACTGTGCTCTGTCTTAGGTTACAGATCATTAAAGATTACAGAAACCGTCAGTCTACAGGGAGATGGATACAGGGGAGTGATACACTCTTCAAGCTTAAATTTTGTTAATATTTGGTGAGTTTTTGTAGGGGGAAATCGGCAGTCATCAGACTGCATTTTAGTCTGTTTATTATGAGTGCGTGATGTTTTGGCAGGCAATGTTTTATTCATCAGTAAATGGGAAAAGTTAATTATTATTAAAGATCTGATTTTATGATGATAATTACAGACAATGACTTTGTATTCCATTGTTGCTTTTGCATGCATTTACTAACCATCACTAGTAAATTGATGTTTTTGTTCTTAACACTATTCTTTGTTGCTTATTTTTATCAACAGATCACTTACTGAGATCGACAGCATAGTGGTTTACACACATTGAAGGGTCAACTCCTCATAATGCTTTTATCTTTCATTATAAGCTGCTCTGGATGAGTGTGTTGATGAAGGCTATATACATTTAATCAATGATCCATCTTTAGACTTTTAACCTGACTTATGCTCACCGCACCTTATATATTGATTGTAGTGCTTTATATGCAAATACGTTATTGGTTATTCAAATTAATATCTTCCGGAAAAGTTGTTAATGAGTTCATTTGCACTGGTGCATTTCCTGCTGATTATGAGCCTGTTCTGCCAGCCTGACCATTACACTGTGTGTTCCAGCCTCCATGAGATGAAGATGGAAAGTATCTTGTCCACTCTGATGCAGGACGAGCGATTTAAAGGCAGGGGGAAATGGGACAGTAAGGTAATTTTGACTGCCTATAGCTCTTGGCATCTCATGCTGCTCTGGCTTGGCTTGGTTGGACTCTGCTTGGCCAGGTTGTGTGTGGAACAGACCCAACACATTTGGCTTGAGTTGTTTACACTGAAGCCTGGACATATACGGCAGAAGTTAGCACATTAGTAGTGTAGAGTCTAGTGTGGCGCTGTTGCAGAGCCTTCCTATTTTCACCCCCCACCTCTCAATGAGGGCCCAAACACAATAGTGAGAGAAGGCCTCGGCCAGCTCCCAGGCGCTCTTAATCCTCATTTAATTTCCTCTTCTCTCCGTACACCACTCAGCTGCCTCTGCTAATACCCCCTGTGGGCACTTGTCATCTGGGAGGTCAAAGGTTGAGGGAGAAGGGTTGTCTCAGAATACAGTGTGTTTAACCAGTGTCTTATTTTTATTTTTTAGTTTCACAACTACTTTTAAATGGAGTCTACTGCTTATTTGAGTACATTTCTTAATTTACTGTTGTTGTTTTTTTTAATAATAAAATGATGACTATATTATCGTTTGTCCAGGAATAATTATCCTTTGAATAAGGAAAACTAGCCTCTTTACCTTTCATAAATAAATTAATGAACCTCATTTTAAACCTATTGTTTCACGTTTTTGTGTTTATGCCTCAGAAATCTGCAGGTGCCCGAGAGCAGGAGCTGCGAGAGCGAGCCACAGTTTTACAGACAGATTTCGAGAACTGTGTCCATGAAAGCACAGTGTCAGTGCAGACAGCAAAGAAAGGTGGGTTAAGACGGGTATTAATCTTGGGATTTTTCTGTTCAGCTCACTTTAGGTCAAGAATTTTTTTACAGATTTTTGATTGGATTTTTTTTTTAATTTATATTTTATATTGTTTTTGTCTCTGTGTGTCTTTGCAGTAATAACAATAGCAATTTCCTCTGGGATCAATAATTCTTATTCTGAAGAATGAGAAAGTAACCAAAGAAAAGTCTACTGACATGTTAGCAGCAGTTATGATGTATTTACACACAAAATCACAGGACAGGGTTCCAGGCCTACAGAGCTTTTGTACTGAACAGGCTGAAGTATAGTTTTTCCATGCAAATAAAGTATTACTGCTGTAAATATGTCATTGTTTTAGACAAACATAAACGATCTTTATTGGACACTGACATGTCAGAAAACTAAGGCAAGCCTCAGCACTAAACTCTATGAAACATTGAGACAGGAGTACGTTACCTCTTAAAAGTGTTCACGCTCTAAATAGAAAAAGCACATCTTGATCTCACAGTGACCCAGACTTTCATGTATAAAATGCAGTCGTTGAGACATGGGTAGAATCCAATTTTTTTTAGTGAATCAATAATCAGCAAGTTAACAAAAGCACCTAAAAATGGAAAGCTACAGTTCCCCTCAAGAACTGTTCAGGTTCATGTGAACCCTGTGTTCACGCAATAAGAAATAATGAAAAACTATTTAATTATTGGTAAATGCAAATTAATACATTATTTTAACCATTCATGTAACTAGGAAACTATATTTTAAATGGAATTTGATGTGCAATTAATCATTATTACCTCCCCAAAATAATATGATTGATCATAATGAGTTATTGAAATAGTTTGATGGCTGTAATGTCTTTTACATTTTTATGTCTGCTTAGTTGTAGCAGCACTTCAGCTTTTTAAAATTTGGTTATTGATTACGTTTTTATTGTCCGTCCTCTAGCCCTGCAATCATTTGTAAGAGCGTATACTGCGTACCCCTCTGCTCTCAAACACATCTTCCACATCCGCAACCTCCACCTGGGCCATGCTGCCAAGAGCTTTGGCCTGAGGGATGCACCCCAGGGCTTGTCTGCTGCCACGGCTAACAGCAAGGAGAAGAAAAAGGGCAAAGGAAAGGACAGTAAGAGGTAAGGAATTTGTCTTTATCATCTTGCCAATACGGTTGGGCCCAACAGTTACCATACTTACTGAAAAAGCATTGGCTTTCTTTTTTGTTGTCTGCATTTTCTCTGATATGTTTGTATGATCTGTCACATTACTACTTATTGTGAGATTTTCATCACCTTTGCTGTCTTATTCTGTTTGTATACAAACACAGTCAATTAATTTCCATGTCACTTTTTAAAGTAGATCAGGCACACTCGAGTTTTTTTTTTTCCTTTTTACTCCATTTTAACTTTTTAAACCAGTTTTAATAATGTATTTCTACCTGGGGTTTTATTTGACGGCCTGTGTTCATTACTCTCTCTGACTAATTAGTATAGCCACCACTTTATTTTCTCTTATTTTCCTTATTGCAAGTGATATTTTTCTCAATTATTCTGCACCATAAGATAGAGAAAATTAATGTACTCCTTCAGCTAGTTTCTCTTGGCCCTGTTAGTTCCTCAGAGACGGAATAAAGCTCTGTGCCAGAAGACAAGCAGTCTTGGCAGCTGCACCTCTTTCTCTATCCTGGGGCCGCAGAAGGTCAGAAAAGAGTAGTAGAGCCCTGGCCTTTACTTGCTCAGTACTCTACCTGCCTTCTTTTTGGCAGAGGTTGTACTTCTCTCGTTCCTCCTGCGTTTAACACTCAGTGAGCCAATAAGAGCTACTTTCTGGCACAAGAGAGTTGTTCCTGGCCAACCCCTGTGTTTGCAGGCACATCTATGGCTAGTTTATTTGGAAGAGGTGAACCAATAATGCGCCCAGTTGTCTTCAACTCTTGTACAAAGAAAATGATCTTATTACCAAAGCAACTTCACAAGAAAAAGAAAGCAAATCACTTTTTGCTGCCTATACTGCAAAAAAACACAGCCCTGTGTGTTTAAAGTATAGGTTCAGTATCTTGTAATGGACTTTTAATATAAATGACCTACTTGCGGTTGTTTTCATTAGGTTTGCCATCGACTGGTTAATTTATCACATGAAAATCTGCTTGGACCTATATCATCAGTCATGAAAATAAAAAGATTGATTGTCTGTCTGTTTACCATAGGTAGACTGTTCCCAGATCCCTGAATTACTTTTGATGCGTTGTTTTTCATCTTGATCCTTTTTATGCATTTATTTTGTGTCAGTGAGGGTCCTGTCCGGTAGTACATACTTGTTAACTTAGATTGCCTGAACCTGATTATTTACGACCTTGTTTCGAAGTTTGAGTGCAGCTTCTTGTTAATGCAGGAGTCTACGAGGACTGTCTGAAACTGGACTTTACAGAGAAGTTTAATCAAAACACCTCACTGGAAGTTCTCAAGCTTGGATTAATTAGGTTTATGGGGAGGAAGTGTGTGTGTGTGTGTGTGTGTTTGAGAGCTTGGCTTGGTTAGAGAGAGGAGGTCATTTCGGAGTACAGGTGGTGCAGAAAGATGAAGGCTAACGGGCAGATGTAGCCCGATCTGTTGTGCGTGGACATTGCAGCATGGTTGCTAGGCAGAAGCTGTGAGATCTGGCCACTGCTGGACGCTACAGGGTTATTAGTGGTCATCAGAATGGCCTCCCACAGGATCCATAACACACAAGCTGCAACCTGAGTCTGGTTAGCTGGGCCACGTCCAGGCTGGTCCCGAAGTGTGTGTGCACGTGTGTGTGTGGTCAGTCATTTCTGCAGCATGCAATCTATTTTGCTCACTCCAGGCTGCAGCATGTACGCTGCGGGGCACGTTTGTTTTTAGAACTTTGCGAGGACCCGAATGTCTTCATAGAAAAACGGTTAAATAGAAGTGAGGACATTTTGCACAGTAAACATGTTGTTTTCATTCAAAATGCCACTGAAAAGCTTAAAGACTGGGAAAACACTCTCAAGTAAGAAAACACTAACATGTCCGCGTGTGAATGTGTGCTTTTCTTCATGTTCTGTATCGCATGCTCCAAGGGTTTGTAAATGACCTGCACATACACAAAACAGAAATGTCCTATTAAATTTTAAACCCGTGCCTTGGTGTTTAGCTGTATTTCAACAGGAGCTGTTTTTTGTCGTACCTCTCTGTACATTGGTCCTGTTATTCTGCTGTCTTTTATCCCCTCTCTTGTGTTAGTTGAGTGTTTGAGAAGCAGCCATGAAAGCCTTTATGTTCACTCTCTCCAACGGAAAGAAGGTGTCAAGTATCGTTAGGTAAAATTGCATGTTAAACTTGTTTAACTCCAGGTTTGTGGCACAGCCAATTTAACGGGAAAGATGTGACATTTTAAATGTGCCTTTTTATACTCGCACACAAAGTCTTTAGTATTAAAGTCTTAATACACTGTACATCCCTATTCCATGTTGGGCTTTGTGATTCTCTCCATAGGTTTGCTTTAAAGCTCAACTAAGAAATCTGTCTGAATATTTGAAGAGCTTCTGTTCCGAAACGCATTGGAACAATTGTTGTTGTAACAACTAATACTTTAACAACTGTCGTGGAATGGAAAGACATTTTTATTTGTCTAATAAAACTAGTGTTGCTTATAAGATAGCATTGATTGGCAGTTCTGTGAAAACTTCATTACTTATCCTTTCTTTTGGAAATTTCATGACAGTAGAAATTAGTCCATAATTATTGGCCCCAAAATTGTAAGTATCATACTTGTTCGTAATGTTGGTATTCTTTTCTGTGTTTCGTATTTGAATGGTTCACAATAGCATAAAAATGATTTTCAGGCCAACCCTAGTTAAGTTCCATTCTCTTCGAATATCTCAATTTTGAAAAAATGAATTTTGGAGATAGATTTGAACAGAGGCATTACTGTGTTGTAGGTTGTAAAACTTTAATTCACACAGATGGATTCTGATCTCTCTTTGTTAGTGATTTTGTGTGTGTGTGTGTGTGTGTGTGTGTGTGTGTATGTGTGTATGTTTGTGTGTCTAACAACTGGTAATTGGCAGGGTGACCTGTAGCAAGACCTGTGAAGAGAACCCATGGTGCAGGACAATGGATCTGTCCCTGAGGGTCAGAACCCCAGGCATCCATTTTACACACACACACACACACGCACACACTGATGTCCAGACAACAGATGATTCTCGTGATATATTAATCAGCTGTCACAGCAGACAGCTGATGAATATGTATCCATACATCTCAATTTAATACAAACCTCTGCTGTTGTGTGGATCATATCTGCATAACTTGATTGAGGACTTTGGCCTGTTAATAGAAACCTTCAGTTTTGTGTTTGTGTGTGTGTGTGTGTGTGTGTGTGTGTGTGTGTGTGTGTGTGTGTGTGTGTGTGTGTGTGTGTG
>JBBIGA010000040.1:5242003-5253732 GCA_037576975.1 Alestes dentex
GTGTGTGTGTGTGTGTGTGTGTGTGTGTGTGTGTGTGTGTGTGTGTGTGTGTGTGTGTGTGTGTGTGTGTGTAAAGTTGTGTTGACTTCATAGGGACAGACTAGTCTGTCAGTGGAGACTTCATTACAGCAGTCTGTGGCTCCACTGCCCATGTCCAGACAAGACTTCTCTAATGAGCTTTATCACACCACTAAAACATACACACGCAAACACACACACATACACACTCCGTAACAACAAAGACCTCTGGAGCACAGGAGTGTGACCATTATCGGTTCTATCACACACCAAAAATACACTCGCTCCAGTTCCTTCGTGAGATAATACTTTTCACAGTGTACTGGCAGATATTCATAACACAAGGAGAGTGCACACCTGTTTCGGGTTTATTTTAAGCACCTCTGACTGCTGGCCATTGCTGTAATTAGCCAGCACTGTTCACAAAGCTGTGTTTGTCTAACTTTTACTGTGACCCAAATGTCTCCAGGCTTTGTCTTTATGTTCCTCAGTAGTTTCTGCATTTAAGTACCTACACGGCAACTTTTCAATTGTTTTACCATGCAAGATTGCTAGTGGTTGTATTTCCAATATAGGCAAATGTATCGAATGAGAGATACTGAATCCTTTCTTTCATTTAAATCCTTCATTCATATAATGAAATACAAAGCAAACTATGAGTCATACTTAAGTTATAGGACTAAGGAATGAAAGACTGGAAGCCAAATGCCATAGGAACCAGACTATTAAGTCAGCAGAACATAACATTTGCACAATTGTCCACTTACTTCAGATGTAGTTGATGTAGAAGTGTTTGCTGCCCAGGTTTTGCTTCTGCAGCTGAGCGCTGAAGCTGTGAAACTAACATTGATAACAAACACTAGTCATGAATAGTCCCCAAATTGTTTTTTGTACATCATTTTGTAAATCATTTTGTAAAAACATCTCAAAATTCCACTCAGTCCACTCAAACTGTGACCAGATTTGTGACACCCTATGACTTACTGTGAGGTATAAGAATGAACAAAACACACAACATGGTCTTTATTCAAAAGCTGCCTAAGAAGTAAGAGCGCTAAGGTAGAATTGTGATTTGCGTTAACAGTTGTTATAAATACAGAGCAGTCTGATCCAAGGTCAGTAAGTCATAGTGTGTCCTAAAAGTCTGTGCCATCTTAAGGAGCTGCATGGGGTTTAAACAGATTGAGACTACTTTTGGGGATGTACTTACAGGAAAGATTGCTGACTTCTTGTGTCTGTAATCAACATAAGGCTTGTAGCTGCAGCACTAAACTAAAAAAGCAGTATTTGGACTCCAAACATCTCTTGGCTGATCGTCTACAAGTGGACAATTGTGTACATTTGATTTTTTTGTAAATTTGACTTTTTTAAATGCTTTTGCCCATTTGATCTTCTAATTGCTTTCACTGTTGGCAGCTTCATATGCAGCTCAGAGCACTCACTCAGTCATTCATTCTTCACAAATTTGTTTCAAGAAGGTTTGTCTTTCATGGTTCCCACTGTGATAAGAACAACAGAGGCTGCAGAAAGAGTGTACATATTAGAATAAATGAATGTATTGCAAAATGTTGACTAGTTTCAGAGTAAATCGAGAATAGTGTTAGTCACCCAAATTAACTAGATGAGCTGCATCTCATTCTGTGTTGTTTATGCAACAGAATAATCTACATCTGTTTTAATCCACATCTAAACACTTTGACCTCAATAACTTTGTGTATTTCTGTCAATGTGGCATGATGATTAGCATGGATTTTGTGTGCGCGCGTGCGCACGCGTGTGTTTGGGGGTACATAACGCTTTACAATTCCAGCCTAATTATGCTTAAGTGACTTATTTTTCAGTAAATAAATGGACTGCAGTGCAAACTGTTTACTCCTAAGTTAGATAAGTGTGTAATAAAAGTTTCTTGCCAATTAAAGGGCTAATAACATACACAGAATAAAACATAATAAAGTCAACCATTGACAAGAGCATATTTTTGTGATGTAGGGCACATTTGACAGTTTTAAATTATTGAATCTTAGTGAATGGATGACAAAAAATCACTAGAATTATTCTTTTGCAAAGATGACTCCTATTTTTTATATTGTATAAAAATTTCATGACAGTATAAATGAGTCCATAATAGCATAAAAATGCTTTTCAGTTTTTAAGTTCCCTTCTCCTCAAATATCTCAGTTTTAAAAATATAAATTTTGGAGATAAATTTGAACAGTGGCATTACAGTCTGCAGTGCAAACTGTTTATTCCTAAGTTAGATAAGTGTGTAATAAAAGTTCAGACTTTCGTGCCAATTAAGGGGTTAATAACTTGCATAGAATAAAAGATAATAAAGTCAGCCATTAACAAGAGCATATTTTTGTGATGTAGGGCATGTTTGACATTTTTAGTTAATGAGGCTTAGTTAATGGATGATGAAAAATCACTCTGGAATTAATTTTTTTCTAGTCTAGAGTGGTTTCTTGTGAACAGTGTTGATCAGTACATCATTTGTACGTGTTGCACTTAATGAACTATAGACTGAGGAACTAGACTTGTAATATTGTGTGTATATAAAGTCCTGGTCAAAAAATATAGACTAACTTTGTTCTTGGTGTAGTTTGATAGTTCTTATTATGGTTTGGTGGTTCTTGATAGAACTATCATCGATTCCTGATGCTGTCAGTCGGCTGAAGCCTAGGAGGAACGTTAGCTAATGTTAAAAGTGGCTCCCTCGGCGCTCTGGTGGAACAGTGTACAGAGCAGTGTACTGAAAACAAAGACCCTAATGCATCCTCATAATATTACAGAAGCCTTGAAATTTAGATCACTGCAGTCATAGATTAAGAATTAAATGGGCAATGTAGTCAAGACTTTTCTCTCCTGCACTTTTTCAATGTTTATGCTGGTATCTCTCGCTCCAAATATGAAGCCAACTTCTGCCACCCTCAAGCAGCTAGTGTCTGATGAATATTGACTGAGGTTAACAGTGATTAATCATTTGTAGATTTAAGTGTTTTGAAATCACTGAGTGAATGAGCCACTCTTCCGCTGTATAGCATAATACTAATGAGAGATCCATTTCAGTAAACCCATCGATTCTGACTTTAAACTGAATGTAAATCTGCTTCGTTGCAAAACTTACTATGTAATAAAAGCTGCTTAGGTGTGCTAACAAAGTGTTTGTACCATTTCCTTCACTGATTAAGATATCTGACATCCATGTGATCACGGTATATCAATTACATCTGCCTGTGCATCCCCAGCGTTTCATGTAGGGGTCCCTGTAGAGTGCTCAGGGACCTGCAAAAGATCAATACCTGCAATGTCATACCTCCTTCGAGCCCTCAGGGTAGTGTGTGTGTGTGAGTGTGTGCGAACACGTGGTGTGTGTGTGTGTGTGTGTGTGTGTGTGTGTTCCGTCCCCAAGCTTCCCCAGAGGGGTAGAGCACAGCTCCAGGCTGCAGAGTTATTGATTAGATAAACAGAGGCTAGTTTAACATCAGCCCCTGCTGCTGCATACACGCCTCTTATTGACAACAGTGGGAACTTCTCCCTGCAGCCTGATCTACTCGGACTAACACGCATGAGCGTGACCCTCTCTACTGCTTCAGAAATGCTAGGAGAGAATAAACGTCTTTGACCTTGGCTTCCACCCAAGCTTTAGATGAGACTCTTAGTTTAATCCTGGATAACTATTAGCCAGGTTTTTGTTTTGAGTCTGTTCTTGATTGATATTAGGAACATCTTTGTAGAAAAAGTGGGGTTTTTTTTCAATTTTTAATTTCAAAGCTTGACAATACAGCAATATTTGTTACTATGATAAATTACATGACAGTATGATTTTATAAGCATATCAGTATTGTCAGCATGTAAAGAGCAACGACTAAGCTCAAAGGGAGCATAATTGGACCTGTTTAATTGACCTTTAGTGTTTATTAAAAAGTATACATAGTTTGTACTCAGTTTTGATCATTGTTGGGTCTTTTTGAAATTGTTATAGTTCTTAAACAGTGCTTTGAGTCACATTTACATTACATTTGTGCTTTTGGCAGAAGCTCTAATACCAAATGACTTACAGTGTAGTCATGTAGCTGGTGGAGGGCAGCGTTTTTACTCACTAAGGTACATCAGCTGTGACAACCAAAGGATTTTTTTTACTCACAAACTGAAATATCGACTAAATAAGCTGTATTTTTTGGCAGGTAATAAAGTAAATGCTGACACAATTAACTTTGAATCAGTGTCACTCAGAAATAATAATGCACTTTCCTTCCGTGCTGTGTTTCCAAGTGTATCACAGTATGAGGGAAGGTGTCTAAACATTTCTTTCAGTAATAAGTGTGGGTGGTTGGACGGATAGGTGAAACATGGTATTTTGTCTTAACAGTTTTTTTCCTATACACTAGAAGATGGTTGAGTACCCAAAAATGAGAAAAAGGGGTTCTACAATTTTAATGCAAGATTAAAGGAAAACATGAACTGAGTATTTAAGTGATGCACGAATAATCCTGCTTAATCCTACCAGAGATTTGAATTAAGGAAAAAAAACAATGGGGTTAAAAAAAAAAAGGTTCAGTTTTGATTTCCTACAAATTGCAGTGTTCACCTACAGAAATACTGTACAAATACTGCATTTGCAATTACTTGCCATATGAATAACTAATTATTTCTTTAAATGGTTTTCATTAACACCAAGAAGTTTATAACCAATTTGTAATATACTGTAATGATCTATTTGTGGTCATTGATTGAGAAGTTATATGCCTGAGATTTGATTACAAATTTTAAATACAAGACAGTCTGGGTGGTAATTTTTTTAGAATTTCTCCCCTGATGTTCTACAGCTTTCTCTGTCATTATGGCATCTTTTCCAGCTCTGTTTATCATTCTGGACCCTTTTTAACGCTTCAGTTTTTTTTATAGCTTCCTACAAGTTGAAACATGAAGTTTTACAAAAAATCATATTATACATTAATACTGAATACAGTAATTACAAACATTTGAATGGTAGTGTAATTCAGCTCTACAGATGCAAACAGTGTTTATGACTCTGTATTTAACCATATTTTTAACACAGTACAATCAATGTGCCAGCCCACTTTCCCTCAGGCTGAACATATTGGCCAGTTAAAGGAGCTCATACTGCAGCAATACATTTTGACAAGCAGCACAATGTGCCCTTCACCTAACAAGGTGTCTGCTTCAGAGGGCTCTTCAAATTGAGTTTATTGTATAAAGTATATATTAAACAATGTATGTAGTATTTACTTACTAATTATACAGTACTGTGTAAGTCTTGGGCACCTACGAAAATTGTTTAAAAGCCATTTTTCTCAGTGTGTGATAATTAACGTCTTTCTGCCAGCAGAGTTAACTTTAGAATAAATGCAAACGAACAAGAAAGCCGTGAAAAGAATCAGGTTTTGTTTTGTTTATATAAGTAGATGATATTGTGTGAGCTGGTGAGGAGAACACAGGTTCGGTTCCATATTTCGTTGTCTGGATTTGTGAAACTCCATCAGCCGCTCCTGATTTAGTTTAATGAAGGACTGATTTTGTCAAACCAGGTTTCTGATGGAAACTAAAGGTATCAACATATTGATATACTGCACATAAAATCACTCTTTACTCTATAGTCATTTATTTTTATTCTTCTTCTTTATTTTGCATATTTAATCGTATTAATGTTTAATAAACTCATTGCTCATCTAAACAGTTTTTTAATATTGTTATTGCAGGTGCCTAAAACTTTTGCAGAGAACTGTATACTGTACATTTATATTTGTGTAGTATAGCAGAACTTTTATTAAGTAACTGGAAGTTTGCATCTGGGATACTCCTGAATCGTATGTTTTTTCCCCTTCCCTGGTGGTATTAACTCTTACACTGGTCATTGGTATCTACACACTAAACATATAATCATTTACACAATTCACTTCTGTTTCAGACCCCTTCAAAAACTCACGTCCAAAGAGCGAGTGGCCAGCCTGATCCGCTCTGAGTACAAAAGTGGTATCAGTGGAGAGTCCAAGTCCAAGAAGAAGAGGAAAAAGAAGAAAGGAAACACTGAGAAAACAGAGGTGACAGAAGGGTAAAAGAGCTCCGTGCGACCGCATGAGTAATGCCAGTGGAGAACCAGGAGTCCAGCCTTTAGAGTCTCATGTGCTTTTAGCAAGACGCAGGACGTGTTTACCTGAATTACAGCACAGCCTGGCAGCTGCACAGCCCAACTTCACCACATCAGAAACTTCATTTAAAAAATGTTTGGGCTGCATGGAATGTTTTTGTTGTTAATGAACTGAGTGGTTTGTCCTTTTTTTCAGTACTGTGTATGTTAAATATAATGCTGAACTGAAGATATGACCTCTGACAACAAATAAATACATTTGGATGGTCAGATAAAAAAAGCTTATTAAAAATGTATGTAGGCAGTTTAAAAGTGAAGCAAATGTACTGGTGTAAAACTAGGTGGTTATGTTTGGTCAGTTTTTGGACAGTTAGAAAAGTATTTTTTTATTTATTATTTTTAACAGAGCTTTCTAAAAGTAATTGCTGAACAATTACTCTGAAAAACTAGACTGAGGAACTCTCAATTACTGAACAAAAAACCTTTCAAGGATGAAAATGCATCATTAATTGTTTTTGTAGTAATGGGCTAAATGTAATGAAGCATGTTTTGTTAATATCTAAAAACAAACTAATTTCATGGTTGGGAGGTAAGAAAGCATTTTATATATATAATGCACTATTTTTCTAGATGCTCTGGTTAAGGTTTATATGGTAAGATATATAAAGCATATTTTTCCTAGCTGTAATTTAAAGCAAGCTCATTTTCCCAGAAGTGAATGAAAGTTGCTGCTCTTCCCAGCCATGCTGTTGAAAGGGTGTTTTTTTTTTTTTTTTTTTTTTGAGTGTCTTAAATGTGCCAGACTCCACAGTGAAAGCTCAGCAGGCCATGTGCACAGCGAGCTCAGCACCAGGTGACCAGATGATCTCACTAATTTATTTACTTCCTTCATTATGGACGGCCATTTAACTCTTTTTGTCCCCTTCTTAAGCGTTCTCGCGCAGGCTTTTGTTGGCATCAGTGTGGTTATGTGGGGCTCTGGCTGGGCGCAGTGACCAGCTGGCCTGCAGCACCCATCTGCAGAGCCGGTCACACACAAATACACACACACACACACACAGCACTTAAAGAAATGAGACACAAATATTAGGCTTCATAAACGGCCCAGTCTGCTGCTAACAGTTAGTGTGAAGTGTGATGGATGGATGGTGTGTGTGTATGTGTGTGTGTGTGGGGGGGGTGTATTAAAATCTGATAGGTTACTTATTAAAGTTAAATCGTAGACTCGTTTAAACAGAAAACCCCTTCATTGGCTGCAGTCTATAAACACATTTTATTTGTTTAGATCCTTGACACTCTGTGACGTTCCGTTCAAATATTTTAAAACGTTCTTCAGAACCCTACATTCAAAAGTTTCCAAGGCAACCATAATTCTTCAAAGGTATCGCTTTAAAAGAACCCTGTTTGATTTCTTTTACTTTTGTATTTGTCAGAAGATCATGAACAAACTGGTATAAATATCTGGTTTGTCTACATTCCGTTGATCTGATTCTAATTCTCTTAATCTGAGGAGTAAGAAGTGAGGCATTTTTAATTTAAATAGGCTGGTTAAATTAAAATGTCTTGGGGGGCGTATGGCGTAGATATACAAAAAGGAAAACTTAAATGTATGTGAAAATAAATATTACTGCTCTTTTCTCTCGCCTGGAAGTGATGAAACACGAACCCAAGTAGCATTTTCAATAGAACTTTATTTACAATCTTTATTTTAAAAAAGTATTTTGGCGTCATCAACAAAACCATTGATAAACTACAGAACCACAACACAACTGTGACAAACAGGGTTTTTACGTGTCGGCCTTGTAACAAATGTTACTGCAGTCTGTACAAATATTGGCGTCTAGTGGCCCTAGACAAAATAATTTTTAAAAATTTAAATTGTTCTTGGTAATAATGATAATAATAATAGTAATAACTGTCAATTATGCTGTTATTAATAATACTATTATTATTAACACATATCCCTGTTCCAGTATTTCAGTATCTTTCATTAGCTAATTGCTTACATTATTTGGTTGACAGTTTAACCCATTTGTTGAAATCTGAAATAAATCTTCTGGTTTGTGGTCTATTTAAACCTTCAGGGTTTTTTTTATTTCATTTTATTTGAATTTTGACTCGGCATCACACGAACGAGCTTCGTGACAGAACTTTATACAAACTTTGCAAGCGAGTTTTAGTCCGTTATATCATTTATATATATATATAAAAAAACAAAACAAAAAAAATAAATAAATAACATACCTACTTAACATTCTTGCTGTTGCTAAGTAACGTGGGAAGGCGTCGTACTGTCCAGTCGCCTACCCAAGCGCGCGCCTTTTTTTTTTCTTTCATTCCTGAGGAGGTCCGAGCAGTGGGGAGACGTTACATTTTTTTCCCACCCATATTCCGCCAGGTCCCGCCCCATTTCAGTCTTCGTGCGTTTGGATTGGCTAGCCGTGTCGCGTCCTCAGCGCTGCGATTGGCTGCCGTCCTTCCAGAACGCCGCGCGTTGCTAGGAAGCGTTCTAGAACGCTTGGCTGCTTTTTAGACACAGAAGGGGGCGGGGCTGCTTGCTCTTAGCCCGAATACGGGTGGGATAAAAAAGCACCGCGCCACAGTGGCCCAGGTTGCGCTTCATCGCTGCGGGGTGGGTCGCGCTAAGGTCCCGTGAAGAGAGCCGAGGGGCTCCGCGCCGCCTCCCTGCAGCCCCGGCAGGAGAATCCGCGGCACCAGCGGCCTCTGAACTGGCGGTGGGGGAGCGGAAGGACCCCGGTACAGATAAAGTCCGGCCCCGGGGTCCAGACTGGACACCAGGCTCTGGGGGTAAAAATAGGGCGAGGGGAACATTCTCTGGAGAGCAGAGTAATTACCAGCTTCAGCTAGAAGCTCCAGACCCACCGCTGTCTGCCTCTTCCACTTTGTCCTGAGAGCAGAGAAAGAGAAAAATAAACATCAGCGATGTTTTTAACACAAGCATACACACACACACACACACACACACACACTTATGTGTGTGTGTGTGTGTGTGTGTGTGTATACAATATTATGGTATTAAGAATTATACAATCGTTTTTATCTATTACCTATTCGTTATTTTTATTATAAGAGTAAATAAAATTATAAGAAAAAATAATTTACAATGTGTTGAAGATTTTTTAATTACAACAAACTATTTTTGTTGTTTATCATATAGAGAAAATATATTATATATTATTATATAGAGAAATAAACTAATGCATAACGGGCTTTTTTAGACAAGCAAAATTTTATACAGCAGCAAATCTTTATTTATATTTACATAAAGGGAAATAAATATGATGCTTAGGGGCATTATTGTCAGTAAGTAAACCGATTTTTTTTGCCAGAAACATTTGCACTGAGTTTTTTGTTTTGTTTGTAGTGTGTTAACCCGTGTTAATCTGCCTCCGTACACTCATCCGTCAAATTGTCACTCAGCAGAGAGCCATTTTCATGTAAATAATTCATCTTCATAGCAATTGTGTAATTACAGCTCGGTGGCTTAATTATTAATACCCCATGCAGTAATTTATAATTCATGCTGTCCCAGTGTGTGCAGAGTTTATACTCCGAGGCTGGGGCTTTTTTACACAAAGCAGAAACTTTTTTTTACTGGAGAGAAAATATCCGATCAGTTCCATGCAGTATATCAGGAATGAACTTGCGAAAAAAAAACCATACAAGCTTCTCACTGGTAAAATGACAAAAGAACGGAAATCGTGCTGAAGTTTTTTTTTTTTTTTTTTTTTAATTATTATTTTTAAATCAAAGTCCTTTTAGCCTCCTTTAAAATCCAGAATCCAAAGAGTCACAGCTGCTACAGACACAAATGGACAAAAGCAAGCTTTATACATTTGCGAGTTCTTTGTTTGTTTGTTTACTCATATATTTCATTACCATTATAATTTTGTTAGTACAAAAGTACCCCGGAATCATAAAACAAATTGAACTGTTGTGGGACATTTGCCCTCTAGAATTAAAGACGGATAAAAAAGGAGAATAAGATCAAGTCTTATAGCTGGGTTAAGTGTACAGTATCATTCACTTTCTCAAAGAGGGTATGTTTGTTTTAACAGACTTTGTGTTAAAAGTAACAACGTGTTTTGAGAACGTTCAGCCACATAAAAGCGAAGTGTGTGTGTGTCTTGCTGGGACAGTTATAGTGTGCAGTGTCATTCAGGTTTTTGTAAAAACACAGTTTTAACACACCTCGTGTTAAAAGTAACGAAGTTGTATTGAGAATGCTGAACCACCTGTGTGTGTTGTATTGTGTATTACATGGGTCAGTTACAGCTGGGGGTATAATTCAGCGTTTAACACACTTTCTGCTAAAAGTAACACAATGAATTGAGTGTGTGTATGTGTGTGTTATAGCTGGGTTAAGTGTACAGTATCATTTGGCTTTACTGTATCATGCACAGCCATACAAAAGTCATCTGTGTGTGTGTGTGTGTGTCCTCACCTCCGGTTCTGGTACCAGGTCTTGACCTGTGTGTCGGTCAGGTTGAGGGAGGCCGCGAGCTCCATGCGGTCCTGCACGCTCAAGTACTTCTGGCGCGCGAAGCTGCGCTCGAGCTCCGCGAGCTGGTGGTCTGTGAAGGCGGTGCGAGCCTTCCGGGGCTTCTTCAGGCGAGACCCGGGGCTCTCCCCACTGCTGGAGATCTCCCTGTCTGCCTCGTCCTTCACTGCTGCAGCAGAACCAGAACAACAGAGAAGAACAGAGAAAAACCAGTAAGAAGTATGTTCAGGAGGAGACTAGGGTCTCCAGAGCTCCTCATACCAGACCAGACCTGACCGAGCCGTTTCATCTGAAGGAGAAAGTTACTCTCAGACAAGATGATCCACTGTAATTAAAGTCAGGATGAAGAACAACAGCAAAAGATCAAGTCTGGACGACCTGCAGCTCAAATGCAATCCATATTACATTTTTTGGTGTCCAAACTTCATCTGATCACATTTTGTTATATGTTCTTTTTTTAATATACAATTAATAGCTGTAAAACAGAAGGAGTAAACCTTTAAATATAAAGCTCATACAAAAATCTTACATATATGTAAACATTTATTTACATTTCACTGTTAATTATCAGCGACTTTTATTTTCGGACCCTCTTATTTTTTAGTTAATGAGTTATGAACGCGAAATAAAATGAAATGCAAAATATTTTTTATATTAGAAGGAAAATAAATGCTGTTATTTTTTTGAGTTTTTTTCATTAGTTTTTGTGCTATTTTGAGTTCAACAATTTCAGCTCAAAATACACTTACAATAAATATTAACTGACTTTGGGGAAAACGTCGACTTCTAAAATAATCAAATAATTATCCAGTTTAAATTAAAAAATTAAATTAATAATAATGTTTGCTTGGGTGACTTTAATCTTGTTCATTATTATTATTATTATTATTATTATTACTACTAATAATAATATAAATACTATCTAATGATAGTATTATAAATACCAATTAATTTGCTTTCATTCGTGTTTGTATTTAAGTGTTTGAAAACATTACGGGTAAATGCTTAAAACTCCCAGTGTAAATTTATCCGGACAGGTGTTTTTTTTTGGGAATCTAGTGTGGTAGTTATGCCATATAT
>JBBIGA010000040.1:5255676-5277388 GCA_037576975.1 Alestes dentex
GTGTGTGTGTGTGTGTGTGTGTGTGTGTGTGTGTGTGTGTGTATATATATATATATATATATATATATATATATGTAATGATTTATATATATAATGTAATGATGTAATGTATATATACAATGATTCCTTGCTTCTATTTCATTTTTATTCATTGATGTAACTCTCCTAGCTCTGTAGTAATACTCTTATTTCGTTTCTTTTTTTTTTTTTTTTTTTTTTTTTGAAGACATTTTGGATGAATGCCTGAAACACCCAGTGAAAACTGATCACTCGTCTGTATAAAGTATAGTAGTACGCAGAGAAGGTGTCTGACCTCTGTACTCGCTGTCCGAGGAGGAGTTGCTGTGCCCTTTCTCGGGGTACTCCTCCGTGTCCCGGGCCGAGTGCGCGCTGCTGTACGGGGCGCAGGCCGCCAGGGGTTTGCAGTCCGCCAGGATGTCTCGGATCAGGAAAGAGGAGGTGACGGTGCGCGCCTGAGGACCGGGGGACTCCAGCCCCAGGGCTCGTGCGCGCCTCTGGACCTCCTCTTCGTCCTCCTCCTCCTCCTCCTCGGCGCAGTCCCGGCGCGGGGACGGGGGAGAGGAGCACTCGCTGTCCGCGTCGGAGCGCGCGCTGGGGGCCGGCGAGCCGCACGCGCCCACCAGCACCCGGGACACGCAGGGGCTCGGGGGCCTGCGGGACAGCAAGGACTCGATTCCGAAGCTCGAGCCGCTCGTGGGCACGTCCATGGCGAACGCAGCGAGGCGGGAGAAAGCCACGCGCTCAAACGAGCATTTGTGCATGAGGTTGTGAATAAATCAAGTTTGAAGGGGGAAAGAGAAAAGGTCTGGACGGCGGAGTTATCCTCTTGGGCTCATTTCTTCTTAAGCAGCTGAGAGGGAAAAAAAACCGACTAGACTCCAAAAAACAACAACAAGAAGAAGAAAAGATCCAGCTGAAACTCAGTCAGCTCCTCCTGAAATGTCCAGGAATCATGAGAAGAAACTAGGGCTCAGTTTTCCAGCCAGAGCCTCTTCTTCATCATCATCGTCCACTTTCAGCACCACGGACAGCACCACCAACACCAAACTGCCATAGAGGAGTGAGTGTGTGTGTGAGAGAGATCGAGAGAGAGAGAGAGAGAGAGAGAGAGAAAGAGGAAGGAAAGTTGAGCTCAGTCTGATCGCGAGGAGTGTGTGAGTGAACAGGAGCCTCCCCAGGCCCCTGAATACACCCTTCCTCCAGAAACTAAAACCAGCCAATGCCAGAGCAGCACCACGGCACGCTTTTAAAGGTGTCCGGCACGAGGTTATCCCCAGTGCCACCTCGTCATTGGCTGTTTTCTTTTTCTTCTTGGTCTTTCTTTTTTTGAGATACACTCCAGCACCACGTGTTGTGGGAGGGGGGAGTTCGTCACCCTCTACTCCTCCTTTAGGCTCTTGAATGACACACACACAGATACACATACACAGAGATACACATTAAATAGTTAAATAGTAGAATTACCTAGGTTAATAGTCAAACAGTGGTCTCGGATTTGAATCATATTTTACACTTCATACCCTGAAAACACATATGAGGGTGTGTGTATTCAGGGTGTGAAGTGAAATCTCTCTTTCTCTCTCTCTCTCACTCTCTTTCTCTCTCATATACACATTGGTTTCACTGTTATGTCAAACCCTGAAAATGTGTGTGTGTTTTCAGGGTATTAAAATGCCGACATTGTTATCCCGTACTGTACTACTCTTTTAAAATGTTTTAGTAGTGTGTTGTTGAAGAAAATGCCATTCATCCCATTAAATAATGATTTTGTATAATAAATGATTAAAGCAAACTACAGTAGAGGTGTAATTTATTCTTTATTTTTTTGTGCAACACCATTTGAAATTGGTTTATTAGTTAAAAGAAAATACTAAATTCAAACCATGTGTGCTTTACATTGTGCCCAGAGAAAGATATGTATTCAGGGTGTGATTTGTAATGGTGTAGATGCACTGAAGTCTGTGCCATTGATATCAGGGAAAAATTACTGATCAGGGAGGCCAGAAGTGACAAGTAGCTCCTCTTCATATCACTAAGCTTGCGAAACAAAATGTAAGCAATCTGAAGGACAGTCTGGTAGACTGTGGAGATAAAAACTGGGGTTATGTGTCTATCCATCAGTCTACAGTGTAAGTGCCCTGTCCCAGGATCCCTCTTCTGGCTGCTGAGTCTGAGTAATGGGCAGCCATGGCTCTCCTCCGGGCATCAGCATCTCGAAAGGTGTCCAGCGCTGGTCCAATCTGTGGGAGAGGAAGGATCAGAGAATAAACACACCCTCAGGATCATAGACACAGAGTAGCAGAATGACATGATGGTCTATGGACTGCTGTATTGTCCTAGAACAAGGCTAGGCTTGAACTAACTTACACTGTCAATAGGGATTCTCTAGTGAAAATCCATTTTAAGTCCAGGATGAGAATGGGGCCCAATGAGTCAGTGGATAACCAAGACTCCCTGCTTTGCGGATGTCCACTGTGATGCTCGTGTGTATTCTGGCATTGCTTGTGACTCTGTTTGCAGGCAGCTATAGTTTGATAACAGACGATTGTCTGGGGGTGGTCTTGGCTGAAATGTGGAGTTTTCATTCGAGTGTTTTTATTTGTCTGATGTGTCTGTGGTTGATGCCACTAGCTTGGCTGATGGCAGGCGGGAGCTATGACAGCCTGATAGGCCGCAGCTATGAGGGTAGGAGAGGGTGAAAGAGTGAACCCAATATAGGCCTATGTAGAAAGCAACCCAATGGAAAATAACACTTGACAAATGAAAGGTAAATCAAACATTTTTTAGTTTAGTATTGTTTGAATTTACTGATATTTTGGATGGCTTTTCAAGACCTGTTTGGTTTTGAGACTTTCTTTTTCTCTCACACACACAGACACACAAAAACATGGATGGTTGAATAAAGGTGTTTGAAAGAAGGAGGCAAATGCCTCTCACAAACATTTTATTTCAATTTCCCTAAAGCGTTTTAGCTGGCAGTCAGAAATGGATACTGACAAGAAGGCAACAAGGAAATGCTTGTTGGCATAACACATTTAGGAGTTGAAAAATGGCTCAAAACACCAGACATGTCAGCCTGGTGGGCTTACCTATCTGTTTTTTTCAGATGTTAAATGTGTTCCAAAAAAGCTAGCTTATGTTTGTAACATGTTTCAAATGCTTGATAGATGCTTCAAACACTGCAGGAAAAAAACCCAACATTGCTCCAATAAGCTCCCTTATCAAAACTGTGGGAAGATGCGCAAGCGGACCAAAACTTCACCGGTCTCACCGTGGTTTATTTATATAATTTCCTTGTTTGTTATTTTGTTCCCCCCACTTTATTTTGTAAGAAATCCTGTCGTCTCTCTCTCTCAAACACTTTTGGCACCTCACTTCTTTTTTTGAATTAAAGAGGAGGAACACGCGTCCCACCAAAGGCGGAATGAGAGCGGAGTGAAGAAGAGTGACAACACAAACAAACAGATGATGGAGGGGAAACAGAACAAGCGTCGTGCGCCGGAGAGGAGTCGGCGATGCAAATGTCGAACCCGCAGCCATCGGGAGCGCGAGCTGACAGGCTATAATGAGCGGAGGTAAATCTTTTATAAGGTTAACGCTCCCTCCTCACCGTCAGCTGTCAAACAAGAGAGAATTTAGCGCGTGCGTGCAGCCAAAACAAGGAGCCCCCCCGTCTCCATCTCCCCCACCCCACTCATTAGAGCCGACTGCGGCCGGACGACAGGACTGGCAGGCGCGTGCAGGCAGCCGCGGGTTGTGTGGGTAATTTGCAGAGAAGGATGCACGCAGAGAGGAGGATGGGATGAAGGTGGAATGAAAGCATAGGAGGAAAACAGAGGTGTGGAATAGGAAACGGGAGACTGTGCGTGAGAGTGTGTGTGGGGGGACATGCATATGTATGTCTGTTTCCACATACACAAATCTGGAAGAAGTGTTTGTGTATGTGTGTTTGTAGACATGTGTGTGTGTGTGTGTGTGTGTGTGTGTGTGTGTGTGTGATGGTGAGCTCAGCAGGAGTCTGATTCCCTCATAATTGGAAGCATTGGGTATTGTCAATGGAGGATTTTCAAGCTTCACTGGTAGCTAGAGCTGTCAGGATGATAGCCGGCTTGTCAGTGCGAAAGACCAATGGACGAAAAAAACACTTTTGATTTAATTGGTGGCTTGTGCAGGGCAGAGGATAAGGAGGGTGGGAGCAGGACTACTCTACTGGATGAGTGTGTGTGTGAGTGTGTGTCGAATGGGAATTCGAAACGAAATCATTACTTTCAGTGTTAATTTTCGTCAGAAACATTTTCCGACCTGACCCTGTCTAGTTAAACACATATATGCATGCACAAGCAATAAAGTCATTATGCATTCATCTTGTCTTTACCTCCTGAGAGTCCAGACTAGTATGTATGCTCTCATAAATGAAACATTAATAAAAGCTAAACAACCCCTGCCCCCACAAGTTAAGAGTCTCTTAACTTGGCTAGATCATCAAATGGGAAAGAAATCAATATTTTACTTACTGCCAGGGATCACTTATACAAATCAATTAGCACCTGCTTGACCAGGTGAAGTCTTGAGGGACCTGAGTTTCTTTACCTGCTGAAAGCGGGGTAATTTCCACAAGGACGGGGCCTCCTCCAGGGGGCGACTCTTTCGGAGGAGTGTGGTACGGGTGTCCTGGATCTTTCCAAGCTGAGGCTGTGAGAAAAAAACGCAGATACATGAGAATTGTTGCACACTGAACAGTTAAACACAGTTAAATACATCTGTTTTTGTTGGGGTATTTCTTACATAATTTAAAAATGGCAGAAACCATTCACACCTTATGTGCATAGAAGAGTATATATACATATATACTGCACTGCAGTAAAACTGATTTCATTACAATTTGTTTGGAAACATTATGCATAAATGCCTGAAAGTCCCAGTGGAAATTTATCCAAACAGTATTTTGTCTTTTCGGAATCTAGGTAGATGTAATTAAGCGAACTCTCACAGTGGTTACACCTTACTGTCAGATAGCAAACAGACCATCAGATGAAATATGCATTTCACAAGCTTCACATGTTATGTGTTCAGAATGGTCACAAAGGCTCATTGAATGGGGATGCTACTAGAGATAAGCTTTATTGCAGAGGTGTGTTATTTTGGTTATGACCATTTTTTTTATATTTATATCCTAAACTCAAGGCCTATATGCAACTGAAACAATTTAGGATATAATGAGTTTTCCAAAAGAATGACACCTGAATCTTGAAAATATATTTATTTTAATTAATCATAATATTGCATTGATTTAGAATGATAAATTGACACATAATTACTATGAATAGAAAACTACAGTGAGTTAGCATCTAATGTGAAAAGAAAACTTGAAAATGTTGAATAAAATGTCTAAAAATACCATACTTTCCATAGGCTGCAAAAATACCATTTGTTCCAGGGCTGGAATCTACCATTATCATTAAATAAAACAGTGGTTAATATGAAAAGTGGGACTTCATATGTTTGTTCCATTTATTTGCTATGAGAAAGCTTGAGATGTCTCATTATTTTAGCTCACCTTTTTATGCTGGCGTGCCAGCAGGGCTCTGTCCTTGGCCTGCTGCTCCTCCAGCCACCTCTGGGCATATTTGTACTCCATTAGCTCAGAAATAGGGGTAGAAGGCCTGTAGTGGGACAGAGTAACTATTTTCAGTTTCTAGGCGTTATTTTTTCCTGTATATTAAGTTGACCTATCTGTGCTTTGTCCCATAAAAACGTTCTTTTGTAGCCACTGTTGCAAGAATAAAGTTTTGCAGAATCACCGTGAAATCTCATTCCGCCAAATGAGAAATTGTAGCTTTTTTCTTTATTTTCCGATAGAGTAGTATTTTAAACTGTTATTTAGTGGTTTGGGTTGAATGGGACTGTGCAGTGTTCTGCAAAGCTTCTGCAAAGCCTTGTAACAGTAGCACATTTGCGAGAACGGATGATATGTCATCTTTTATATGCCATCTATTGTATTTCCATTGCAATATCTCATGCTAGCACTATTAAAAAGTCTTATTGTGCTCTTAATTTACTCTAGATTTCTATAATAAAATCTAGGCATTTGGACCTCAAATGTATATTTGAGAGCTTTTTAATTAGTAAGCTGACTGTACATTTTGGTGAAATAATTTGACTTATACTATATGAACATTCACTCTCTCATGTGACACTGTGTCTGTGTGTGTGTGAAAGAGAGAGAAAGTAGTTTTTATACAACACATGTCTTTATTACGGTCAGTTTCTAACGTTTTTCGGTTTCAAAGACACAGTAAGTTTCATGAATGACAGAAATTCAGTTCGCTGCCTAAATAAAACAAGAATAGATAAATAGTACAAACAGAAGAGTAATATTAGGATTGATACTGTAGATGTCGGCATCATTACACACACCTCTTCCGCCTCTCTGTCATTCATCCGTTAATGATCTTTCACCCCACCACACCATAACTGGGTAATATGGGCCTGCGGTACATCTCAATTACAGTCTCTGCTAAGAAGCTGATCTACGCTCCACCCCATGCTGTTAGTTTTATTGCATCATTAGTACACACCACATGTCTCAGTGATAGCTAGCTAAGCAGCCTGATGAGTTTGGACAGAGACAGCTGAGAAAGCTCCAGACCACAGGATCATCCAAACACTGACAATCCAAACAGAGCGATCTGGTTAGGGAAAGCATGCTTGGCTGATGCTATCCTCTGCTGTCCTCTCAGTGAACTATCACCCTTTTAACTCTTTACTTTCTAGGATCCTAGTTGTGGTTGCCACTGGGCAATAGACTGAAATGAAGACAAGTATGATTCGTTTATTGGTTTTGATTTAAGCTGACATGGTGATAGCACCACTTTTTTATATGCATTTTATTTGTCTAGTACATTCCAACTGCAAAAAGCAACATCTAAACAAAAGTTGCTCTATAATCGTAAAGTACAGTTATCCATTAATGTTCAGCTTTTGGTCCAAACCTTCTCAGATTTTTCTGAGCACCAATCTGAGCAAACCGTACAGCTAAATTGAGTTTTTAATGCCTAAAAATCTAGGATTCTAGGCTTATTACATAGTACATACTGTTATACAGTATATGTGTATGTACATATATATATATGTGAACCCTGACCATTTAGGCAGTAAATATATTCATGTAGGACTTCAGGTTATATGGGATTACTTTTTACTAAAACAATAGAAAAGCCTTATCTGATGAGAAATTAAAGTATGAAAGATACATTAAAAATAATTATAATGGGTACTGATAAACCAAGTTATACCTATACACGCATGAATCCCTTTAGATCAACCAAAACAAGCTCTGTAATCATTTTTCTACTAATTCTCTTGTCATAAATTGGTTAATGTAATGAGATGTTATTCAAAGCAGTCCAGTAACTTTTACAATCTAGGAGCTCCTGAAATTTTCACGCAGTAAATAAAAACAAATAAACCAAAACAGTAGGACAAAATTATGTTAAAGGGTTTAGATATGGCAATATTAAACTGAATACAGGGATAGGTGTGAGCAGGTTTGTAAGTCACTGGAAGTACAAACTATACTTGAATGTATGTGTATGCATGCACTGTGATACATGTGAATGTACGGTGTATGTGCAGGTACGGGCGCCCTGCATTATACATGTGACTATACTGTGTGTGTGTGTGTGTGTGTGTGTGTGTGTGTGTGTGTGTGTGTGTGTGTGAAATATGTCTGTGGCGACACTCTCTGCTAGAATCCTAGTGGTTCCTCATTAGGGCTGACCTTGGCATTGGTGAGTAGCATTTGATGGATAGAGAGCAGGACCAAACAAGTCCCTGAGGAGCCATGATCTTATCTTTTATTGCTCCATCCCTTTCTCCTGACTGAACAGACACACACTTCCCTCTCTTACACCCCATGCATCAAGCGTAGGATAAATCTGACACAGAGTAATGTGTGTGAGTGTGTGTGTGTGTGTTTGGAGAGAGCGAGAAAGAGCAAGAGAGAGGCAGAGAGACTGAGAGGTTGTGTTATTAGTTAAATAATTCAGCTCCATTGCAACAGCATCAACACCCACAAGGAATGGGGAAAAAGCAAGAATTGATATATACAGGGGAGGGGGGTGGTGAGCTCTTGGCAGTGTTAACTCTGCTATCTGCTGTAATAACCCAGGTTTTTGCTCTAAAGCACAAGTCTCATGGCATATCGCCACAGACATTCAGCTTCAGTGAAGAAGCCGATGTCTTTCTCTCTCTATTTATTTCTCTTGGTCTTACACACAAACACACCTGTTCCTGAAGCACTACTCTCCTTTTGTCTCCTGACTCCAGTCAGGAACCCTAGACAGGAGACAGTACGGGAGGTCTGAACGTGTCGTTAATGAATCTGCTTCCAAAATGATAATCTGGCCACTCATACCTACATTATTTTAAAATATTCTTCAAATGCTAGTTAAGCCATTTAATTCGTCAGGAAGTCAAAAGTGCATTTTTCTATTTATTATAGGATAATATCTATAGTATATTCTTATTATTGTTGTGATTACTATTGTTATTATTATTAGTATTATTATTGGTAGTAGTAGTAGTAGCAGTAGCAGCATTTTCTTATTATTTCTAGTAATCTATGTGTTTGAAAACTTCATATGCAGTTCTTTAAAAAATCTAAGGGATCCATACAGGATCTAAATTGGTTCCATTATTGTTAAGTCATAAAAGGCAATGATTACACAAAGAACTGTGAGAAAGAGTCCTATTCTTGTTCTGTATAGTTCCTTTTAAAAATGATTCAACCTTTTAAAAATGGTTCAACAGAAAGGATTCCGGTATTGTTATAGTGACAGAAGTGTTAGAATCGTTTTTTCCAAGACTGTAGGTTGACTGGAATGTGTTTCAGCTTCTTAAGAATGAGAATGTTTGTTTCATTGTTAGAACACAGAAAAAGAATTTACAATATGCACACTGATGAATATCCTGTTCATGCACATAGTATATTAAAAGTCAGCAATCAGAACAGCTTCATGAAATACTACTAATGCTAAAAGGTAATTGGATGGACCAAATCGGTCCAATCACATGTCCTGAGAAGAGCCATGAATGGATGAGACACTCTAAGCTAGTATTTTTCAGCAATTGATGTAGATAGAAATCTTAGATTAATATTCATGTATATGTAATAAAAAGCTTCAGAAATGAAACAAATCTTTCCAGTCCTGACAAACTCAAGTTGCTGTTAGGTATGGATAAAGGTTTTATATTTCTGTTTCTATGTCAGTGCAGTGCACTCAATATGTGACCATGTTTGAAAAGAATGAGTGTGTATCTCTTCCACGAGGTGAGAGAAAGGTGTCAGATGAAAAATATGTGGTGTAGTAAATGTGGATATATTTGTAACACCCCAATACCCCCCCCCCCCCAGATCCTCCCAACCTTATTAATATTTGGTCTCTTCACAATTGTCCCATGGTTGGGCAGTGAAAATTGAAACACAGCATGTTGTTATGTGATGAACAGGGACAGGCATGGAATAATAACCTAGCTAGGTTGGTTTTTTTGTATGTGCAGTAATCTCTGAGAGCACAGCAGCGACCTTGTTAATGTGAACGAACATCCGCAGAGAGAGCAATGAACACAAATATGTCCCAATCAGGCCCGACGCCTGCCAGGATAATGCTTATTAAAGCCTCTTTTAAAATATGCATGACAATTTTCACTGCGCTAAGTGTTGACATTTGTTTTTACTCTGCTCTAATGGGCCTCTTTCCTCTGATTAGCGATTTAACAATCACTGCAGTATGTGTGTGGCTGTCCTTTGTGCATCTACAGTGGATTGAGTGAAAAGGGATCCTTGCTGCCATCTAGTCATGTAGCGGTGGTTACAGTTTTATTATTCCATTGGTTTTCCTTCGTTTTAACTTATAAATAACACAGCTATCCTCAAGCCTCTACTCCCTAGAGACACTTCTTAAGTCTCTACAGATATTACAAATATTACCAAGCTCATGTGTGTGTTGTGGTTCTGTATCTTGGGACATAGACTTCTTTTTAAAAGACTTACACTGAAAAAAGAAAATACACTCAACTAACTGAATATAGATGATGAAGTGCGGGTCATAGAAGATACATGGTTCACAAATTCTCCAACTAAAGAATACTCCCTCTATATTTCACACACTAAGGGGTTAAAGATATTCAGCTCATATTTGGAATGTTAGACTTGATTGTGATCAAAACAGTATACAATACTTTTTTGGCCAAAATTAAATATTAAAATACGCATTACCCTTCCTTATGATTGTCTGAGGAAAGGGTGGGCAAAATGGTGAAAATATAATATCAGGACACTTCCAGACGTGCACATGATATTAATTACTATATTCAGGTTTTCTGAGGTTTTGGAAGAAGGCACTTGTAGTGGCATATTAAGAAATGAATTTGATTGTGTCCTTATAAAGAAAAATGCAGCTGGTCAGTGTTCTTTAAGTACTGACAATCTACACGACACTGATAGGATACAACACACATGACATATGATAATGGTGAGTATGGTCATTCTGCAAACCCCAAGCCTGTAACCCAAATCTGAGTCATACCAAAGTAATCCAGTAATCCTGGTGAAATGTATTGTTTTAAGATCAGAGATTTACACCTTACACACACTCACACACACTTATTTTTCACACAGTGCATAAGTACTGCCTTATATGTGTGATATATGTGTTCAGTAAACTTCAGTAAAAGAAGATTTTTGCATTTTCATTATTTTAAGAAACCATGTTTAATATTATAGGACAGCCCTGTTGTTTTCTGGTTTTCCCACAATGTCAGGACATTTCGGTTTTGATAATGTAAATACACACACACAAAGACTCACCGCGTAGATACACCAAAAGTAAGGTCCTGTGGTATTCGTGCTGGAGCAGACTTGTGCGCATCTTTGGAAGTGACTGGGCGTCTGATGTCATGCGTTGCGCGGTACTGCTGCAGCTCCTTGGCCGTCACCAGGCCTGACTTCACCCCCTCGCGGTTCAAAGCCACAAAGTCCCGCTCTGCCTTTCTGTGCCGGGCAGAGTTACTGGAGGACAGAGAGGGAGTGTGCCACCTGGAGATGGCTGAGAAAAGAAAAAGAGAGGAAACACTGAAGAACAGCAGTGTGGGTAACTCTCACTTCTCACATAACAAAGATCCAGACAAACAATGCATTTCTTCTGAAGTACTTAGATCTGACACAAACTTGGTAGTGAAATGTTTTCAGCACTGAAAAACCAGATCACTTCTTTATGTTCCAAGAGTGTAAAAAGTTCTAGTCTTTTGTTACTGGCTGACTGTTGGGGTTTCGTTCTTCTCCATTTACTTTTCCCATCCACGTGACCCTGAATCACTGTGCTTGATCCTTTCACCATAGCGGTAGGCCTGTTCTTCACCTTGTCACAATTACAGCACTTTAATACATCAGCAGGTTGCCAGCAATTTCTCTCTCTGAGACAGTTCCCAGAAGCAGTTCATTTCATGAGCAAGGGAAATGTGCCTATGTGAGTAAGGAGGCCATGATGATGGACAGCTGGCCCTTTTCTGGACTCATTCCCACAAGACAAGGATAGTAAGAGAGCCAGCAGGCTACCAGCACACTGTTGTACATTTATTTTGATCTCAGACCAGTTTGGCTGTTCATAATGTTGTTTAAAACAAAACTAAATAAACTCTAAGTTTTTAGTTTATTTACCAGTGTATAATGGTCATTAGAAAGACTAAAAGAGGCTAACTAAAGATGTATAGTTGTGACTGTGGTTCCCAGTGAGGGGAAAACTATGAGGGGAAAAAGACATTGACACTGGCAGCCTATGTCAGCTGTTGGGAGGTGCATAATTAAAGTGAGAGATTAGAAGTCAAACACAGTTTAGCGTGTGTGCTAACAGGAGCACACTAACACTGAAAGCTAAGCGCCCGAGTAATGTAATGTGACTGCATTCTCTGACATGACAGAATTAGTTAGAAATGGAAAGTTGGGACACGTTTGTTATGTTTGTTAGTTGTTTTGACATTGGAAGGGATGGTCAAAGCTGCCCCAGATTAGTGTCACTTACCCTCAGACACTCCTCCATCCTGGACAACGCTCACAGCCCCATAAACAAAATCAGGTCCTGGACCGGACAGTCCTCTGGATTTGGCCTTCCCTAGTGTAGGCTGTAGACAATGGAGAAAAACAGACGAAAAATGTATTTTTCTTTGTTTCCCAGAGCCCTCCAGCGTATCCACTTTCCCTCAAGACCAAGACGCTCTAGTTTCCCTGAATATCTGAAAGCTGTCAATCATGCTGTCATCCTAAGCTTGTTTCAATGGTGCCATTTAAGCACAGTGATTTAAAGTGCACTTTAGATAAACCATTTAAGACACAAGAGAATCTACATGTCAACATTTCATATTTTTAAGTCTTCACAGCTGGACTGATTGTCATCTTCTTTAACACTTTACATCCGACCACCGCCACCACCGCCACTAGATCTGCATGAAAGCAACAGCACTGCTGCATTTAATACAGTCTTCATTATGCAAAATCTAAGAGACTCTAATTAGCATAAAATATGCCCAAAAGATTGTTGCCGGTTGTCACCGCATGGTAAAAATAATTTCAGCTGAACTCTTCAATAAGGTGGATGATGTTGATGGATCCTCATTGAGCAACACGAGGGCCTCAGTCTGCGGTCCACTTTGCCTCATCTAGTGCACGGTTTACTTCTCTCCAGAGCCGTGACTGTGGTTTGATTGACAGGTAAAGAGTCGGAGGAAGCAACAGCAGGTTTCAGGGCTCAGTGATAGCCTGTCACCGCCGGCTCGGCGAGCATCTCCTGGGGCCAAGGGCCCGCTACAGGCCCACGGTAACACGGCGCCGTTATTGTGGCGAGCTTTCAAAGACGAACATCTCGAGGCCTCGTTTTAAAGAGCGTGTGACTACAGAGAGGGCGAGAAAATGGAGAATCAAACCGCAGCAAGGGTGACAACCGGATACGCTACCTGCACACGGTGTTATGAACGTGCCTTTGATCCCGCTGTCTCTTTATTGCGAGATGGAACATGAAGGCTGCATGCTAGCATGAAGGTAAAGCACTAGCATGTCAGTCACACAGCGTGCCGGCTCCCTTCAACGCTGTCGTGTGTGATTTTGGGAAAGATGAGGCTTTGTGACATGCTTGTCTGTCAGGCAAAGAAAGGAGCCCTTCAATCAGCCATGGAGATGCATATGCGCGCTCTCATCCCAACGCTGGCTTTAAGGCACTTTCATTATGCTCAATAGCAGTGGATTCCCCACAGACGGTTTTCAGTTTATCTATCTAGGTGGAAAAAAATGGATTAGATATTTCTTGTCCCTGACCTCCCCCAAGTCCCCACACTCTCTGCTAAGGTCAGCCATAACCGGATTCTGAGAACAATATAATAACTAGCTGTGGACCCTTTCATAGTCGCAGACCTCCAATGGTGACCAAAAGCCTGAATATACCCAAAGATCCTCTCTGATTTCACCCCCATCCAGGCCCTGCAGTTAACCTCTCTGCTGAAGCCCATCACATCTTTATCTAAAAGGGCCAATCTTCTGGGCCTGTGCCACTGTGCTTCTAGGCCATTCCTTTAATCCCCTCAGCAATTCCAATCTGCAGATTGTTTCGAAGGGATCACTTAGAGATGCCTGAAGAAACGTGTTGACTGCTGGCGCAAAACGGCTAATCGGACCCTTCCAAACATTATTGTGCCTTTCAGGCTCAATAAAGGCCTGAAAGAGAAGGGGACAACAAAAAAGGCAAACCAGGAGGGGGATTATGTTAAGCAAAAGCTCCTTTTATATTCTCATTTACTGGTGATCTGTCTCTTTATTGTGTTTTGATTAACCAGGCATGGACCTGCTGAAAAAGAGGGGAGTCCGTAGGAGAATGGGGCCGCTCCACGAGTGTCCATGGAGGGGTCAGTGGGAGCATATTATTCACACAGTCTTAAAGGGACAGAGAATAGGGGGACATAATCATCCCTTGGTGAAGACGCCCCTCCTGTCTGTCTTCTGTCTATTCATTCTCCCTGGTTTTAATTTCACCATGCTTTTGTCCCGCCCTTGCTCATGTATGCTTTTAGGATTTGGCTGAGCTGAGCTGAGCTTAGCTTAGCGCTGACCCTAAGAGTCCACCTCTGCAGCCTACTGCCTCGTTGCTCCCCCATTTTCACTCACACACGCACACACACACACACTGACCCACACATGCACATACTGGCCTATCATTACAAGGGCAGCCTCTTTCAGATAACATCTGTGACTGTCTGAGCTGGACCACTGGCTCTTTTCATTTAGCCATTCATAAAAAGTGCAAGGCGTCTGGACTGCTATGTGTTTTTTTGTCCTCTTTAACCTCTTTAACTCCTTCCAGATATAATCCACAGTCTTTTAGATATTCTACAGGTTGCAGTAAACCATGTACGGGTTGTTTCTTGAAAATCGGACAAATGCATACACCAAGTTTTGCTAAATTGATTCTATTGATTTAGCAGCCATTATGCCATTTGCGTTGAAAGTCATTAGACCATATGGTGTGCATGTAATGATAAAAATATTTCATTATATGACTGGAAATTAAATCCGTCCTTCATCCATGGTCAAGTACTGCAACAGAGTTGACAACAATCAAAAATGGACACAAACATGACAGATAGCTTACATTACATAGCCCTCTTCATCAGACCAAACAATCCCACCCATTATTTCATGACTAATGGTAATTATAATAGATAGAGTTTCAGTAACTGAGCTGACAGATTATGATGCATTCTGTTATTTGATTAAATTCTCAAATACTACTGTTGAAAGCAAAAGGGAGCAATTTACTGCATTCAGAAGCAGTAATGATGATGGCCCTGATCATTGATCAACCCTGATGCGTAAATAGAGTACTGCACGATGCAAGAGATTGATAGACAGTAAGAGTAAGATCTTCCAAAGATTCTAAATCCATGCAAAAAGTTGTTTTGCTCAAGAAACGTCTCCTGAATCAAACAACTCAAAGAAGAGCTCTTTGAATCCATCTGGCCTGGCCATTCAAAATTTGGAAAGTTTGGTTTTCATTCAGTCGTCGACTCAAGCCCGTTCATCTCGTCTCACTCTTCCCTGACTGACCGACTACAGGCTTCTCTTCTCTGAGAGCCACGTTAAGAAGAGGAGTCGATAGAGGTGATTAGAAGATAATGGCAGTAATGCGTGCCGATCTGTCTAAGCTCATGCCACTCACTGGCTCCTCTAACTCAGCTCAGCGCCATCTGGTGCCTGGCCAGAGCACAGCAGGCCCACAGGCTTAAAACTAATCTCCTGCTTTCACTACTTAAAACTGGAACTCCGTGCTTTTGTGTATGTACTGTGTGTGTGTGTGTTTGTGTGTGTGTTCCTGTCTTTGTTCTCAAGCAGAAAGATATCTGTCCCTCAACTTTATATTAAGTATTTGTGAATGTATAACGCCCACAACAAACGGGATTTCTGAGAGCAAGGGGATAATATAATTATACAGATGTGTGCCAGAACAAATGACACAATCTTAGTTTTATCTCAAATAGTTGTACCCTCTAGGTTTTACGAGGCAATCTGTAAATCTGTTGTTAGATTAAAATATCTGTTTTTTATAAATATAATACACATTTATTCATAAGGTGAATTTCAAAGTGAGAAACAAGAATCATAACCCGTCTTTCATATCACACTTTTCTATTATCACCAGGGCAAAGCCTTTCAACTTTAAATTACTATCCCTGAACTCTTCCAAATCTATTCAACACACACAAATACACACACACACACACACACACACACACACACAGAGTCTTTCTCTCTACACCCAACTGGGCTATGCATTAAAATTCTCATGCTCCCTTTATGAGAAGCTAATCCTGATGCTCTGGGTATAATTGATGAGGTACTTTTAAATTCAAGAAAAGCTAATTGACATCATGTGTTTTTGTAAATCTTAACTACCCCTTATCATACATATTAGTATTTCACCACTGTCACCAAAACCCATTTCTCTGTTATATCACCCTTTGCTTTGTTTGTTTGTATTTTTTTTATAATTTACACCTGTCTGCTGCGTTTTTGAACATTTAATAAAAAATTAACCAAAAGTTAATGTAAGAAATCATGCCTAACTACCTTAGTGCCTAAAAAACTAAGGATTTTTTTCCATATTGGAGATATGAGGTTTGGTTCCGACAACATGTTTTTGGACCTTAATGTTCTCTTTTAATGGAAAATCTGGAAGACTGACTAATTTAATGCATTCAGATAAGTAAGAATGTGATGATTGTGAGTGCTGCAGTGCTCTATAATAAAAGAAGTCACTGGGGTTTTTGAGTGATGCCGTATAAGAACCATTATTATAAATGACAAATGTGAGTGTGAAGCACCTTAACGAGGTTTCGTATAATGTAAATGTTCTTTGCCAATTTAAAGCTTCTTCTTCAACAGCCTTGTTCTTCAGACTCACTCATCTCTTTTCTGAAACTAGATCTTTTAAGAATGATCAGGCGAAAGGTTCTACCAGGAACCAAAGTGGTTTGTGTGTGTGTGTGTGTGTGTGTGTGTGTGTGTGTGTCTGTGTATTTGTGATGGTCTCTCTAAAACTAGACGTAGTTGGATTCCGTCTGTGCTGAATCTAAATGTATAATTACATGAATATCACACACCACTGGAACTTGGTAAATCACAATGATAGATGTGCTTACCCTTCATTACTTCCTCATTACTTTGATTCATCAGGTACACACTCATTATGTCTCACTAGTAATGTGGCGCATTGCTTCTACGCTGCCTCAGCTGTGATTGACTACACATGGGCAATGGTCACTTTACGCAGCTCATTTACATTAGGTTATTTATTAAAGGAGCAGTTTATGGTTATGCATTGGGCTTTGCGTTTATGTATCTGTGCCACTGTGCTTGTACCTACAGTGGGCCCAGCTGGATCCCATTAATAATGAGCCTCTGCTTTGCTACAGTGTCCATGTGGAAGATGAAATGGCTTGTTATGGCGGTGCAAAGCACAAAGCAAGTGAGTCTGTGGACCTAACTACATTCTTACACACTGTATCTTTATCTAATGTATAATTTAGCTGACCTTAATAGATGTTTGGGTTGGGCTTTGCCTACTGTGTCCAGCGAGAACTTTCCTACTGGTGTTACATCATGTCATTTTTGGGCATAAGTAGGTTTTCTGGCCTTTGTTGGCCTCGCAAGCTTGTAAACCAGTCTGTACAGATGGATCTGTGCTCGGATCATTGCATTTAAAATAACTTACATACTGTTTAGATTTAAGACGCAACATAGCAGAATCTGAGATTTCTCCAAGTCTGACACAGGCTACAGTACGTACTGTGCTTAAGCTAGCACTAATGAGCATGAATAGGAGGCACTGAATGGGACCCAGCCGGCCTGCTGCCCAGCAGGGCCCACTGAGGGTACTGAGAACAACAGAAGCCCCAAATCTCCTCCCCCTGATCTCTCATTTACTGGCCATCAGGGAACACAGGCATGAAAATGGGATTTATTTGCCATGCCTCATCAAAAGGGAATTAACTGTGGTGGAGAGGAAGAGAAGAGAAGACGAGAAGAGAAGACAAGAGAAGACGAGAAGAGAAGACAAGAGAAGAGAAGGCAAGAGAAGAGAAGACAAGAGAAGAGACGTCAAGAGAGAATGAGAATCAAGAATAAATGTTCCTTCGTGGGTCTTGGCTGTGACATATGGTTCTCGGCAAAACCTTTAACTGATGTAGAACGTTTGCAGAATGTAGAGAAAATGATAAGAATCTAGAATGAATGTTCCTTCGTAGGTCTTGGCTTGGACGTATGGTTCTAGGAAATACCTTTGACTGGTGTAGAGCCTTTATAGAATGTGGAGGTTTACTAAAAATGTTCTTCACTCTCATACTTCTCATTTACAAAGAACATTTTTTTAAAGCACCGTACATTGAAAGGTTCTTTAGGAAACCAAGGGTCGTTCTTCTGCTCTTGGAACCTTTATTTTTAAGAGGTGGTGGTAGCACAATGCACTTTCTCAAACACGTAGCCAAGGCTCGGGTCCCTATATTTACGCAATGCTACATACAACTTAGTCCAATCCATCTCCTGTACACTCTGAGGACCATTAGCACTGCTGTATATTACTATGATATATGCCTCCTTTTCCAGCGGGACAGCCATACATCAAAACTGCCTCGAGCAGACAAAACTCCACTGATGATGAACTGCTCCACCACACCATACCACAAAACCTACAGCAGCTACACAAAGTGTGGGATTCACTTAGTCCCCAAGATCCAAGTGTTTTTAGCAGCATCTCCCTGCAATGAGAGCACTGCGAGTTCACTCCTGAACAAGGAAAGGGAGTCTTTGTTGATTCTTGGCAGGCTGGGGGTGAGTGTTCTGCATTACAGCTAAAAAAGCAAGTCACAGGAGAGGAGAAACAGAGTAACATCAGGCAACACTGAGGCGACAAAAGCCTAAATCCTCACAGATGACTCTGCCATTGTTCCGGAGCATGGCCAGAAAGCTGTAGCTAAAACGGCTCACAATGGAAACGAACGAGAAATCCTTGATCTTGTGGGACCATAGCAAGATACGCGCAGTTCATTATCATAGTCATTTAAATACAGTAATCCTATTTTCTGCATCAGTCAGAAGGGGCATATCAAATAACCCTGGAGAACAGCGAGAGACAGAGGGAGGGGTGCAAGCAAGGCAAAGGCCTGACACTGGCTTCTTATCCCACCAGGGACGGACAGAATGACTGGATGAGTGTGAAAAGACAGAAAGGGGCTGGGAGGGCTCGGCTCGGCGAGGACATTATGTTTAAGTAATGTGGATAACAAAGGGAGAAGTAGAGGATTGAGTTGGCTCATTTCATCCTCCCTTCTGCTCCGCTGGAAGAGTTGATGAAGTTGAAATGAGGCAGAATTAGATGAAGGATATGCTGATCAAGGTGGCCACAGAATGCAGACTTCGGCCTAACAAAGTGGATAAAGAAGGGGATAGATTGGACAGTGGGAGGACAGAAGGGGATTATGTCAAAGGATGGAGCCATTCTTAATGGCTGCTGGTTCATTGTTTTAGTTGAGACATAAGTTAAGTCAGTTGGTGGCAGGATATGCACAAACCAAAAATAATCTTAAAAACAGAAGAGCACTTGTAGGTAATTTTTGGTGTATAGTTTCTCAGACTTGGGGAGAAATACTGCCACCTGGTGGTTGTCTTAAATGAACTAGTTAATACGACTTGTAAGTGCTACTTTTTATTTAGTTTCATTAATAAATGTGGAATTACATAATAGCTGTGCATGCATCAACCATTTAATCACTAATGACATATTCATTGTTACAGATACACTATATGGATAAAAGTATTGGGACGCCTGACCATTACACCAACACTTTGATGACACTGCATTCAAATACATAGACTTTCATTTGGAGTTGGTCCCCCATTTGCAGCTGTAACAGCTTCCATGTTTTTTGAAAGGCTTTCCACAAGATTTTGGAGTGTTTCTGTGGGACTGTATGCCCTTTCATTCTGTAGAGCATTTATGAGGTCAGACACTGATGTTGGACAAAAAGGCCAGGTTCGCAGTCTCCATTCCAGTTCATCCCAAAGGTGTTAGATGGGGTTGAGGTCAGGACTCTGTGTGGGCCAGTCAAGTTCTTCCACACCAAACTCATCCAGCCATGTCTTTATGGAACTTGCTTTGTACACTGGGACACAGTCATGTGCCCCAGTGCACAAAAAGAAAAGGTTCTTCCCCAAACAGTGTGAAGATAGTATTAAGATTGCCCCTCACTGGAAGTAAGGGGCCTTGCTCAAACCCTGAAAAACAGGTGTGTCCCAATACTTTTGTCCATGTACTGTAGATTACAGTCGGTATATCCTATGTATTGAAACCTGAAGTTGGTAAACACTTGTACTGACATAAGCTTACTACTGCAGTCCAGCTGTAACACTGAACACACAGTTTTCGGAGATACTTAATGTGAAATTTAAACATTCGTTTTTAATGAAGTAGAAAACCCTGCCCTTAAAAAATCCTTACCCTTATTAAAAGAGGATTGTTCCGCATCGAGTCTCTGACGACTCCGACACGAACACCTTCCATATCGATCAAACGTCCTGCAAACGAGAATTTAACTTTCATTTCATTCTCCAAATAAAGCATTTAGGAAAAATGGTCCGAGCGAACCAGAAGCTTACCAGGATAACAAAGGCTTCGCAGAGAAATAAACCCGCCTGCATTCACCCAGAAGTGGACTTTTAATCAAAACATTTAAAAATAAGCCGGTTTTATGGTTTAAACTCTTCAGCCCGATCAACCAGACCGTCCTCGGTGTTCGTTGCCATGGAGACGTGACGCTGAGGACTTCATTTCCTGCCTGGAACAAATAGAGATCATTTTATTTCGTTATGATGAATAAAACCAGAAAACCAGGAAGATGTGATACTGGTGTGAAACCAGTATCGCCAGCTGTGATTTCAACGACAAGAGAACTAAACACACAAACACACACACACGCCCACACACACAAATATGTACACACACACACACACACACACATACACAAACATGCACAAGGAAAGGGGAAAGAGAAGAGAGGAGACGAGAGGATAGAAGAGAAGAGAAGAGGAGAAAAGAGAAGAGGAGAGAAGAGAGAAGCGGAGAGGAGAGAAGAGAAGAGAAGAAAGGGAAGAGAATAGGAGAGGTGAGAAGAGAAGAGAAGTGGGTGAAGTGAAGAGAAAAGGGGAGAAGAGAAAAGGAGGGAAGAGAAGAGAAAATGGTAAGAATCTGGAATAAATGTTCATTCGTGGGTCTTGACTTGGATGTAACTTTTAACTGGTGTAGAACCTTTACAGAATGTGGAGGTTGTTTAAACTTGAAATGTTTTTTTCATTTCCATGTAACTTTATGTATTAAACATGAATAAAATAAATAAGCAGAACAAAAATAATTTTTTGTGAAATAATTATTTCCAAATGTAACAATTCAATGTCAGTGGGTCTCTGATGATCTGAAAGGATGGTATTCTTGTAGTGCATGACCCTCCAGGCTAGACACAATAGCACATCATTCAGTGAACCCACTTTGACACTGAATGTAAAATGTTTTTCATGCTGCTTAATTTTGTTTTATCATGTGTTTATCAAACAGCAAAAAAGGAAAAATAAAAGGGACCTATAACTAATTGAATATGCCTTATTATTACCAAGGAATGAAACAATAAATACTTTCACTCAATGTAAAAAAGGAGTAATAAATCACTATAATAAAACCAAAAACATGTTTTATTACTTATTACTTTGTACGCTTTATTAATGTAAAAACAAAATTAGGATTTTTAGATTTGACTACAGTAGAGACCATGAAGATTTGTTTTGAGCAGCTTTGCCTGTCTTTAATTTGAAAAAAAAAAAAAATGTGTGTATGCTTTAAAAATAAAATGCACTGGAATATTTCAGCTGACTGTTCAAAGTTTTCTACTAGAAAAAATTGCACCTGATTTACTTTATTATCTAGGAAGAAAATGATCGATAGGGGCAGAAATGGGTGGACTGAAGGAGCTTTATGGAGCTTGCTTTGTGCACTGGGACACAGTCATGCTGGAATAGAAAAGGTTCTTCCCCAAACTGTATCCACAA
>JBBIGA010000040.1:5277488-5304524 GCA_037576975.1 Alestes dentex
TTAAAATATATTTTTTATTTTCCCCTTCACATAGGCTGCATCCTGAACTAAGGTCTCGACACCTAGACTGCGACAGCAGGACTGGGATGTTGGTTGTCTTTAACCGAATTGTGTTTGAGACATTTCGATGTGGACATGCCTTTCTTCCTTCCTGTCTCTGGATACTGGCAGTTTTTTGTCGTTATGTTTCAGGCTTTACCACAGAAAGGGGCTTAGTTAGCGCCAGTTCCCACCAGAGTCCAGCAGGGGGCGCCTCGGCCAGTGTTTTGGTAGGAGAGCCGTGTAGGAAGAGAGAGTCCGCCATCCCTGCGAGCCTGCCCAGATCTCCCAGAGCCGGGTCGATATTTTTAGGTAAACCTCTTCAGCACGCGGTCCTTTAAATCGTTTCTTAACCACGGAGTTTCTGAAACTCGCCTGGGTTCCCGTTACGAGCTGTTTTTATCTTTTGTAGCATATGTCCGTTACTCTGTTTGAGTGAGGCTCGTTGTGGCTAAAGCTAAGCTAACCGCTTTTAGCAACGAGATCACGGAAATGACCGTATTATTTATTATTGTTTTTGGTTTAAAGGCATTTCTTTGTTGAGACCTACTTTATGCGCTTTCTTGGCCCTTGTCATCCCAAGCAAAGCGAATTAATCTTGGCTGGAGGGCAAAATCAGGTTCACTTTGGTGTTAGCTAGCTAACCGTTAGCTGTTTACATGTCTGGCTAAAAAGGTATATCTCAGAATCATAGATAAGTTAACAGCCCGAGTGTTTTTGTTATTTGTGGAGATGCAGTGCAGTATATCGTTCTGTTGTCAAGTTAAATATCTCGTGCCTGTTTCTGTCAAAGCTATTTTTTTCTAACCATTTTGAAGCAACTAGCTAGCTTTAGCCAGGTTGATGCTCTGAACAATAGTATGTCAGCTGGCTAAGGCTAGCTACACTCACTCTTAACTTTGCACGATTTTGTTAATCTACGGCCTCCCAGAATAGGTATGACAAGTCGTTTGTGTTTTCTGCTTGTAATATAATAACCCAATTTTCTTTTCCAGAAGCAAAATGACGACTGCACCCTATAACTATTCCTATATTTTCAAATATATCATCATTGGTAAGTGGGCCCTCAATGGCAAGTATTGTTCTATTCGACTGAATGTTTCCATCTTTTCCAGATTTACTCGTACTGAGACCTTTTCTCATTTCCTTTCAAGGTGACATGGGGGTTGGAAAGTCGTGTTTGCTGCATCAGTTCACAGAAAAGAAATGTAAGTACTGTACTAGGTATGTGTGTGACTGAACCTTGGAGCATTTTTCACAGTCTGTCCTGTCTCTCACTGGGCACGCCTTTGACTCCTTCTTCAAAAAATAACTGTACAGATGTTTACCGTTGTCCAATTGGTTCTGCATAAATTTGCCTTAATGAGTTTGAGGTGTGGCAGTCTGGATGCACACAGCAAATCTGCAAAGCCATCTTGTTGTGTCATAATTTCTCTCACTGATACTGAGCAGCAAAATGAAAAGCCCCGTTTTAAGAATCTCCTGTTCTCTTAACCCGAATCAGTTATGGCAGACTGCCCTCACACAATCGGGGTGGAGTTTGGCACACGGATAATCGAGGTGAGCGGGCAGAAGGTGAAGCTGCAGATCTGGGATACGGCGGGTCAGGAGCGATTCCGCGCAGTCACTCGTAGCTACTACAGAGGAGCTGCTGGAGCTCTCATGGTGTATGATATCACCAGGTAACGAGATTTGTTTTCAGCCTTTTTCAGAATTCTGTTCTCTTCAACTCTGACATAAGCATGAAGGTTTGAGGTACTTCATTATATGGAAATGGTCCTGTACCAAAGGACGCACACACAGAAAAACCTAGAAGACCCTTGCATTAAAAGTATTTGTTTTTCTTCTATTTATATGCATATAATATCACTTTTTAAACTTACTCTTGATATGTGGTGGTCCTCCTCTACAGGCGAAGCACGTACAACCACCTCAGCAGCTGGTTGACTGATGCAAGGAATCTCACTAACCCTAACACAGTAAGTCCTGATACAGAGGTCAGCTGCTGGCCCTGAATTATGTCAATTCAAAATCACCATAATTTTGATTTGCTCTAAGTACAGGCACAGTTATATTAATTAAACCATTAATTCTAAATATGATCTTTCTTTCTATAGGTGATAATTCTTATTGGTAACAAAGCAGATCTTGAAGCCCAACGAGATGTTACATATGAGGAGGCAAAACAGTTTGCTGAAGAAAATGGTAGGATGCATGTTTTATAAAATGGAATATCTCCACTATACTATTTAACACCATTTTAGGAAAAAAGTTTTACAAGTGCCAGTTCTCCCCTTGCTGACACTTCAAGGTTTTTTTTTTATATGCTTAGAGGAGTATTTCAGATTAAATTAAAATAGCAAGTTACCATCCCAACGTGCTGTTTTATTGAAGTCTCTGTGAAGATTTATATGGAATAGTTACATTCATTCTCCAGTTTGTATCATTATATTTAGAACAGAGGCAATAAATTATGTTGGAGGCATTTTTACTCCCTGCACTTGTTTTAAGGGGCAAAATGTTGAATACAAAGATCTTTCTGCTATTTGCATCACGCCCTATAATAATTTGTCTATTTTTCCCTGTCTTTTATAATAGGCCTGTTGTTCCTTGAAGCAAGCGCAAAAACGTAAGTTTATGGTTATTGATTATTTATTATTAGTAACTGCACTGTTAGTGTATTCATTATATTGACATGGTTGCAACATTTATACTACTGCTGCCTTGCAGTCTTCAGTAATGCTGAATGTTGTCATTTGAACAGAGGTGAGAATGTGGAGGATGCATTCCTGGAGGCAGCCAAGAAGATCTACCAAAACATTCAGGACGGCAGCCTGGACCTGAACGCAGCTGAGTCGGGGGTCCAGCACAAGCCCACTGCCCCACAAGGCGGCCGGCTCTCCAGTGACGCACAGCCCCAGAAGGAAGGCTGCAGCTGTTAATGACCATGAAGACTTACTTCTCTCTGTATCTCTCTTTCTCTTTCTCTCTCTCTCTCTCTCTTCCTTCCTGTATCTACCTTCCAAACCCACACCTTGACCTCTCTGCCGCACTCACTTTCTCTGTCCTTCCATGTTGATTGCCCATGCGGTTGGAGGTTAGGGTTTTTGGGCTGGACAGCTGTGAGCGACGGATGAGTAGTCCAGTCAGCTTCCGCCACATTCATCTCCTCTCCTTTCCTCCCCCTCACTCATTTTGCCTGTTCATAACATGTCCCAGGGCACCCTGCAAGCACTCTCTGGAGGACGTCTCCTCCATGGAACACTAATCTAGATGGCTGATAAACTGAAAATGATTGAGTTTATCAATAAGCAAAGTGATGTGCATAACTGTAAATGAAACATCTTGTGTACAGCAGCTGTTGGAATATTGGGGTAATTTAAGCAGATAAAATTTTGATATACTTTATTCTTGTTCAAGTGGAAAAGAAATAAGTTTAGGCAGAATCTGATTTTAGAATGTGCTTGAGAGGAGATGCATGATGACCTGTTATTGTACATTTTGTTAAAAAGAAAAAACTAATTGATATTGTATTCTGTTTTAATTAGGATCGTCACAAGTAACAGATCACCACATATTTATCCCTGTTTGTACCTATTCAAGACATTATAATATACAACTACTGTACAAGATAAGTATTGTTAAAACAAAATGGAAGTTCCATTGTACAAAATCAGCTGTTCTTTTGGTTGCGTCAGAGGCAAAATGTTTTAAGATGTAGAACAGTGATAGTAATATATTGAAAGGACACGCATCTTGCGTCCATGAGAACATTTTTGCACTTTGTAGTTGGTTTTCAATGACCTGGAGCTCTTTTATCTTATTAGTCTTAAGTTTATTGCCCTAGAAAGTTCAGAATGAAACATTCAGTTTCCCAAACAGCAGAAGTGATGTAAGGAACAGACCACGACTAACTGACGTGAGGGAATGACGCTTAGTACTTAGTCAAAAATTCAGTGCCCTTCAAATTCTGTGTAAACTCTTAACATATCGGAGTATTAATCTTTTAATTATAACTTCTGTTGCCTTATCATTTGCTCTCATGTCCTTTTTTTCTGTAAATCCTGTTCAGTTTGTAAATTACAGCACATAATCAAGAAAATCATGTCACTAAACTTAAAATGCTATAAACTAATAAATCCTAGGCTTTTGACCCCCTTCAGAAGCATTCCTTTAGGTTACATACCTAGTTTTTCACAGTGAATTCAGAGGGGTATCAAACAAGTTCAGAATTGGCTCAGATGGAGCAAGTTCATCTTGAGTTAATAAAAGGTACCAAACTGCCCCTTTTTTAAAAAAAAAAAACCACTGTTAGATATTTGAAGGGGATGAAAAGGCATAAGGAAGCACTCCAAAAATATGTTAAATTTGTGTTGAGATTAAGGAATATGCGTGCAGTTTTGTAAACTAAAATTCCCTTTTTTTATTTGAGCCCATTCTCTCGCTTTTTTCCATGTCTTGGTGACAACTTTAAAAAGCATATATAACCTGCTCTGAAACTCTGAGGTATGTCTTCTGTAAGTGACGTTTGTAATTATGTTAATAAAGACAATGCTGTAGACTGTCTCTGATAATGCATCACTATGTTTTTACTGTGGAGGGAGGAAAAAAAAGATACACAGTGTAGAAAAAAATTTATTGCACACAATTAGAACTGCAATAGTACTAAAGTCACAAAGTCGCATATAAAGTTGTGTTATAATAAATAGTTTACTTGGATGTTTTGCTAGTCAGTTTTCTTATGTAAAAAAGTAAAATTCTCTATTGCCTTTATCAGCAAGCATGACAATACTGAATACATAATGCAAAGTAAGCGCACATTTTAGATGCAGCATATAGATAAAAGGCACACAGCTTTAATTGTTTGCTAAAAAATTACATAAAAACATGTCTAAAGTAAATGAGTAGCATTGCTTCTACTTTTGGCTCTGAGGTAGTAGAAAATAAATGTTCAATGCCACAAAACTCCTTTCACCCCACATTTTTGCTTCCTCATTTACATATCAAAGTGCTCAACTTGCTTCTCAGCTTGTTCTCCTTCACTCAAGGTTGAGAGGCCCTTGGCTCCATCACTTCACAGAAGAAGAGGTTTTCTTTTTTTGTAGAAATGGCTTTAATGCACTTGGCTCAGGAGGTGTGCTTGGTCTTTTTCAGGGATGGAGGAGCTCAGTTTAACAGGACTATAGGAGTGTTCTTCACTCCCCTGGTGCCTCCAGCTCTTAGTGTCAGACTGAAATAACAAAAATCAAACCATGAAAGCTTACACTATTAAATACTCCACACTACCAATGGAGTCTGTTAGCAAGCAGAACTATTATTTTTTATTATTTGCGAAACAAATGCCATTGCTGAAGATGTAAGCTAAGTGGTGGGGCAGTTTGATAATTTGCCTGCTTAAACACACCTTACTGCTAGGCTTAGTCTGATGGCTTCAAATTCCCCAGCTGTGATGTAAACAATGCTGCCCTCACACAACATCCTTCAAATTGGTTAAGAAGAATCCATCAGTGCCAACTTACACAGCTGTACTTGCTGGTGGAGTTGCTTGGGTGGGAGGAATTGTGGCTGGATTTGCCCAGCAGCTTGTCCAGTTTGTCTACCCGTCTGCGTAGTCCCTGGATGCTTCCCTCTGTCTGCTGCCTGCGCAAACTCAGTGCCTCCTGCTGGGAGAACATAGATCTGCGCAGCTGTGCCTGAAGTGAGGGAAAGTACAGCAAACAAGCACTTATTGCCTTAAGTCAAGCAATTACATAAAAAGCTAATATAAACTGATCATCCAACTGAATGATACATTTAAAGATAAACCTATACCTTCAGGAGATCTTCGTGCTGACTCAGTCTCTCTCTTAATGCCTCTCCTCGCCACTGCTCATCCTGCAGAAAGGAATAATAAAGGTTTAGATGCTCCTACCCATTGCTGCTTAAACATCAAGTGGTGAACCCTGTAAAACTCATGCCATACTTTGGTGTTGTAGGTGACTTTCCTCACAGCCAGTGGAGCGGAGAGATGGTTCTCCTCATCTGTGTCAGAGGATGCTATGGGCTGCATTGCCAACTCCTTCAGGCTGTTGTCCAATTCTGCTCTGACTTCTGACCTCAGAGAGCGCACAGAGTCCTTGATCTCTCGCAGATGGATATCTCCCTCTCCCTTGCTCCATAGCTGAGGATACATATACAGAAAAACATTATTTCTGCATGTTGTCCTTCCAGCTCCCTCTGCAATCTCTCCCGCTCCTGCACACACACAGTGTACAAGAAAGCAAGGGATTATTGCTATTACTGCAACTCACAGGCTACAGGTTATGCAAAGAATGGAAAAAGGTCAGTGTCTCTCACTTTTTCAGCCTGCTGTAGTTTTTCTTTATCAGCAAGACCGGCACTCTTCACATCCGCAATCTGTTCCTCTGTGAACCTCCTTTCTGTGGCCAAAGTGTCATGAAGATGCTGCAGATCAGACCGGCAGGTCTCTAGCTCTACCCTGACCTCCCCCATTTCCTCAGCTCTGGCATTTAGCACGACCTCTCTCTCAGCTAATTCTTCCTCTGCACACACACACACACACACACGCGTGAGGAACAGAGAAAGGCAGTTTTTTACAGTGATAGTTTTCATAGCTGGCTTATTATGTTGTAATTACTAGAAACTACTATAAATTACACCTTTAAATCTAGACAATAAATGCATTTAGGTTGTGCAGGTATGAGGACTAGGAATTGTTATGCAGGCCCACATGCCCCTGGCCCTTAGAGCTTAAGTGACAATGCAATACTTCATTACAAATGCCAAGTAAAGATGCATGATAGCCCTGTGAACTCACCTAGTTGTTTAATTCGGTCCTGCAGCACAACACTGTGCTGTTGGTCTGCTTGCAGAAAGCGCCTCCTTTCCTCCAGATCATCAACAGCAGCTGTGACTTGCTCCATCTTCTCCATGCGCTGGGCCAGCGCTTCCTCTAGTGCCTGCAGCCGGGAATGTAGCTTCTGCTGCTGCTGTCTCTGTAGCTCCTCCAAATCTAAACTCTGCTGCCGCTGAATATTTATGTGCTACACATAACAAAATGACATTTAGCATGTCTAGGCCAGTTTCAAGGTGGAGTTTAACAGACCATAAAAACAGAAAAATATGTTTTAAAAAATTACTGGTTTTAAAAAATTACTGATTGCTCATGATACAGATCATCATCTGTGAGTATAACTTTTTTTGTCTGTCTGAAAATGTAACTTCATCACTGATAATTATGTTTTTTCATCAGTAAAAATGTTCTGAAAAGACAAAACAGTAACTTAACATTAAGCCTAAAACACACTACTCCTGATGATGTTTCATCCTGTGCAGCCAAAAGATGACTCACACGTAGCACTATTAATTGCTGCTAAATGTACAAAGAAAAAAATACAATGGCTAGAGTAAAATTTCAGATCATGGATCAAAGATCAGAATGGTCATGCTTACAAAACAGAAAGAAACGACAGTAAATTACACAGCTGTTGCCAATAATTATCATAATTATTATAAATCAATATGTGATCCCAACCCTCATCCTCTAGTGTTACTCCCATTGACATGGAATGAAACACATTCCTGAATAAAAAGAGGATTTATTACTAGGGGTGGGACGAGTTCTCGCAATAATAAAATGCAGTTCACATGACAACTAAACTGGCTTCGATAACATTTTTTATTTTTAATGTGGGGGGGACACACTGGTTGGGGGGGTATACAGAATGGGAAGGGGTTCGGTAGCAAAGTGTTTTCTTGGTGGGTGGGAAAGGAGTTTATGGAACGGGGCAGGGGGTTAGGGTGAGCGTTGCACTCTACGTCTCCAAGAAAACGCTCCCAGCACTTTGAAGTCATTTGTGTGGCAATATTTTCACCGTTTATTGTCTACCAGGTAGCAACTTTGCACTTTGAGCATTGACAGGGTACTTTATAGTTTGCACTCATTTTCATTTAAAATAGACCTAAAATTGAGCAAAAACATACAGTGCATGCATATTGTTCTGTCCAGTTGCTGCTGCATATGATAATTCAAGCTTAATAATTAATAATTAAAAGAAAACTGCTGTACTCAGTTACATAATTTCAAAATGCACCTTCACTGGTTTGTGATTTTGACTTTCAGTCAAATCAAAGGCTTTTTCCAGTCATTTATTTCATCTTTAATGTTATTTGAAAAATCTTGTTAAAATCTCGTCTCATCTCATTCTTGTGAACCAAATATCGTGTATCATCCCTGAACTGAGCGTCTCGTCACACCCCTATTTATTACTGCATGATATGTATGGAGACAAAATAATGCCATTGAACCTAGATATTCCTGTTACATTTGGATCTTTGAGTCCAACTTCATCAGACGTCTCCATGAAATAGCAGATATATCCATAATAATATAATGGCTAGCTAATTGATGGCACAGTTTACCTCTTCATGCTGTCCAAGTTGTGCTTCCTTCTTGGCCACCACCACCTCTAGCTCCTTCAGCTTCTGTTCCAGTTTGTCCACTCTCTGCTGTCTCCTCTGAATCTTCTCATTCTGCTCTCGCTGCTGCTGAGCCAAGTTGTCCCGCTCTTGCTGAAAATGTTCCACTTCCTGTACACAGAAAATCAAAGCAGTTTGAATTTAATTTGTGCTAGTTTAACCAAAAAAAACCAAAACTAATCAAATCAAGTTCTAATCAAACACACAGACCTTTCTCATTTCCTCTAGCTGAAGCTGTGAGTGTGCCACCTGCTCCTTTACCTTATTCAACTCATCATACCTCTCTGGAAGAGACAAGAAGTACATATTACCCAAACATTATAACACACTAGATAAAATGAAATTTCATAAATTTCATAAAATGTAAATCTATACCCTCTAGCTGTCTCTGGGTTGAGACAGTATCTTTGTTGACCTCCTCTCTGAGACGGTGAACACGTCTATGCTCCTGCTTCAGCTTTGCCAGCTCCGCCTGCATCTTCAGTAACTTTGCTTCTGCTGCCTGCGCCTCCTCCTCTGCTGTATCCAAACATCTGTCCCATCAGATGGTGATGCATTAGTCCCACAATATAGCTCACATAATGAATAATTATAGGTGGATAAAAAAGGGCTTTCATCTTAAACCTTAAAGATGTGCACTGCAGGTTATTATTAGAAAAAGTGACAATCAGTTAGGACACGTCACTAAGAATTTGAACCTCTGAGCATGTTTACGACGAGCCTCTAAGTTAATGCACTGCTCTTGCAGCTTCCTCTGCCCATCCTGCTGCTCCTGCAGCTTCTCCTGTACTGCTTGGAGGTCAATTTGCAACTGCAAAACACATACATACACACAGAAACAAATAACTTAAAGGGTTTCTTCTTAATTAAAGGGTTGTTTTGTGTCCTTGGATAAACTCTTTATTTTCATGAAGCAAAACATGCAAAATGAAAAGAACTGAAAGACACAGTTTTAAATTTGTTACCTACAGACAACCTATAAAGCACAATAAATAACAGAAATTTTGATGTACAATCGTACTCAAATGCAGCAAACTGGGTTTCAAAAATTATTTTCAGTTCTCACTTGAAGCAAAGTTTCCTGGCCCTTCTCCAGCTGTCCCACGTTCTGGTTGTGTTGAACCTTCACTCTCTCCAACTCAGCACTCTCTAGCTGGATCATCTCCAACACATGATTCAGTTCTATACATGGAATAAACTCGTTATGTGTGGAAAAAATATTAGGGACAATTGTTTTCACTGATGTGTAAGCAAAGGGCTGGTGTGGCTGCAGGTTTTCATTCCAAACAGGAGTTCACCTGATTCCACTTGGTCTCAGTCTGATCAGGTGAGCTCCTGCTTGTTTGGAACAAAGACTTTCATCCACACCGACATTTTGTGAATAGTACTTGACACCCCTAGTGTGAAACAATGTGAAATAGTATGTAGTAGAAGTACTGTGACTTTACCTTCTTTGTCCTTGCTGATGACTGAGCGCAGGTTCTGCAAAGTGTCTTGCACTTGCTGTTCCTCCTTTTTATATTGAGCTAATCTGCTTTTCCTCTCTGACAGTTGAGACTCCAGCTCTCCCTTCTGTACAGCCAGAGCCTGTGCATCTACACGTAGTGCCTAAACACAAATAAGCCCATTACCACTGAGTTTGAGTTATAATAATAATAATAATAATATTACTACTAATAATAATAACAACAATAATAATTAACAATAACAATTACTACTACTAATAATGATAACAACAACAACCTATGCATGTTAAGAGCTTGAGGTCATTGATAGAAGGTTGACAGAAATCTTCCCCATGGATATTTGGTACCTATTACTTTTCATGCATTATTAACACTGTAAGTGTCTTTAATTGAACTAGTCTTTTAATGCATTGCAAATAGTGAGCCTGTAAGGGCAGACCTTAATTCGTAGCTGCAGGCTGTGTGCATCCTGCTCTCCCTCCCTCAGCACCTCTACCAGGTCCTTCCTGTGCTTCTCCACACTGTTCCTCATGACGGCCTCCTCCTCCTCCCACTGTTTCAGCTTCCTGCCCAGCAGAGATAGCTCTTCTTGCTGTAGCAGTACCTGCAAACATACAGGAGTCAAAGAGCTGGCAATAAACAACGGATAAATAGTGCTTATGTAATTTCTATTGTAGTGGCCATGCATTTTTCGTGGATTGTATGATTTTGGATCAGCTCAGAGGAATTTATATCAAAGTGTGATCAAACAGTTCTATAACAGTTATATTATATATATAAGTACTTAGGCACATCTGGGCCAGGTTCAGGTCACAATGAATGTTAGTCAGTACTAGAACTTCTGGGAAATGCTGCAATCACCAGTATGGCAAACCATGACAGAGAAGTCATGGTTATTCATAAATTCCCTTTTGCAATGTCAAAACGTAGACACTTTTTCACTGGACAGTTGAATATATAAAGAAACTCTAAATGCTACCTGGGTATTGAGATGTTCCAGTTCTTTTTTTCGCTGGTTTAAAAGGACCTCTGCTTCTCTGCAGCTCTTCAGAAGTTTACCTTCCAGGCTCTGTTTCTCTCTTAGCTCCACCTGCAGGGCATCTAATCTGGGCACAAAAGTCATGGTAAGAAAGTCAACTGACACTTTCTGAGGAGTTTTCACGTTGTACCAGATAGGACCCTTACTTATTGCGGGATCTCTCCAACTTTTTGTTGACTTCCTGGAACTCTGCATCTTGATCTGCAATCACTTTTTGTACTTGCTGCCGTGTGTGCAGCTGATCCTGCTTATTTTTCTGCAGGTCTTTAACTTCTTCCTGGAGATCCCTGTGACAAAGGGATGGATATGACATTCTAAAGTTAAGATGTACTCTGCTGAGGTGGAATAACCAATTATAAAATCCTGAAAGTTAATTAGTGTAGTCATAGTTGTACCGGAGCTGCTGTTTGGTGTGAACCAGCTGTTTGGCACTGTCCTGAGTCTGCCGTTCAATCTCTTCCAACTCACGTTCTGTTGCCTGTAACTGCCTTTTGGCTTCAGCACAGCTTTGTAGACTGTCTTTGGTCTACACATTCACACACACAAACACAAATCAACACCATAACCAATGTAAATAAGTATTATCAATGTAAATAAGTATTTTAAACTAAATGCTGGTACATGATTTTGTTGTAAATAATGAGTTTTGAAAGCAATCAAAAACTAAATGTCACTTTGTGGATGAAAAAGTATATTGACTTTAGACTGATTCTTATGGACCTTGGCTCTAGTAGTCTTCAAGTCAGTCTCAGCCTCCAGCAGGAGGCGCTCTGCCTCTCGCAACTCGGTCTTGCGTTTCGCCAGAGTCTTTTCCAAGCACTCCACTTCTCCCACAACATACTGCTCCTCCTCAGCACGGCTTAATGAACTCTCCAAAAGCCTCCTGCAGCCAGGAAGAGTCCATACCGCATTAAAGGTTACCCATATATAAAATAGGTTCAATTCTTATGAAATATAGAGTAATGGAGTGAGAAACAAAGCCAGAGAACTGTGCAAAATTCACTCACACAGGTGTCAGGAAACATTTTGGTTTAAAGGTGTTCTACTCACTAGGTATCTACTCACTGAAGTGTCAACAAACCAAATAGCAGGTGCAGATTGAGATTTGTGCAGATGTCAACAGGTGTTTGACTGCTGAGCAGGTTGAGACTAGGCTGAGAGCAGGTGGATTCACTAACCTGTGTCGCTGCAATCGGCTCAAAGTGCGCCGCAACTCTTTAAGCTCCAACTGTAGATCTGATCTCTGTTCCTCCAGTCTGAGCAGCTCCTGCTCACTAATAGCCCTGTCTGATCGCAGCTCTCTTAAAGAATGCTCTGCCTCTCTTAGAGAGTGTTCCTGGAGAAAAAAAAAATACCATCAGCATTTCATGACATTGAAGTGAAACATCGTAAAATAACAGGACACACAACCAAGTGAAACATAGTGTGAAACAATGAAAAAAGGTACCTTACAAAATGTAAAATAATCGTGCAGGTCTTTATCAGTATAACTGTTTAATAATATTATGCATTCTTTACATATTGTCGCTCACCATATCCTGATGGCCAGGCACATTGCAGTGAAGAGTCCCATTAGGGATTACAGGGATGTGCAGTCCGCTGGGAGGAGGTCCATACACTAGTTTGACACCGTCAGGAGGAGGACCATAGAATATTGCACCAGGAACAACAGACAGACCTGGCAGAGGGGGAGCATATATGACCGTGCCTGGAGGGAGATGAGCACCATTAGGGGGCACGGTGTAGATAACTGAGCCTGGCGGAGGAGTAAAACGAGTTCCAACATCTTCTTCACTCTCACCATCACTGGCACCATAAACAGGATCTATAGGGAAGGGGTTTAGGGGTTTATAACAAAGACAAGTTATTAATGCAAACCAGATATACAGGAACTGTACATACATTTCAGCAAAGTGCAGTTTGACTTAAATTAAAGTTAAGCGAATGACCAATTAAAATTATGGCTAAGTACAAATGGCTCTCTACTCCGTATATAGTGTACTACATAGGTTCTTGCCCTACTGTCCAATTTAAGTATAAAGGGGAGAATTTCATTACAAACACAGTACATTTCAGTACAATCTAGCATGGAGCCATTCAAGGTCAAATCCATGACTAAGTTTGCGATGTTATATGTCACCTCTTCCTCCATGGGAGTGTGTGTCATGCGGACAGGGGGAGTAGACCCAGTATCCTGTGTTAGAAGGAGGTCTTGTATCTTTGCGCTGTTTGCCCCTGGAATGTCTGCCTCTATCAGGAGATGGGAGGTGCTGAGAGCCCAACCCAGAATCATAAGTGCCCTGAGAGCCCAGACTAGGTGGCTGCTGCAACAAACACAGAAAGGTTTATGAAAACATTCACACAAATCTAATAGGAGTTTATATGAACATTTACATGTCTTATAGATATGAGGGTGATCAGTCTTTAAGCTGCATATGATAGCTTACATTTTGGTATGGTGGTACATAGTGCCAGTATCCTCCGTTTCGAGGAGGATTCACAAAACTAGATAAGTAGTTGTTCTGCTGTAGCAGAGTATCTCTAAGTGCTTCTATCTCCTCAAGCAGCTCCTCCATGCTTACACTGTTATCTACACAGACAAGAAAGAGACATTTTAGGCCATTGTTTGATGAACAATTAGATATTTATATTCTGTTTGTTATGACAATTACTTTCTTTGGCTTGAGCCAACTGATCTCTGAGCCTTTTCGTCTGATCTTGTTGTCTTTTCAAAGCTTGCTTCAGTTTGGCTAACTCTTGTTGGTGAATGCTGGAGTGTGGGACACTAGAGCCATCCATATGCATTACATGAGCCTACAACACAAAATACAGATTATGGTACAGTTTAACCTGTTAATGTTGATCAAATCCGAAATAATGTAGTATTACATCAATCAAATACATATACTGGAGTGTTTATGTGGTGAATGAACTGTATAAGGGACTGTTACCCTGTCTTGAAGCATCTTCTGCAGAACCTGTATTTCAGCCTCTGCCTTTTTCAGATTGTGCATGGCTTCAACAAACTGTATCCTTGATGCTTTAAGTTCCTCTGCATCCTATACACACAAAAACATGCATAACTTTATCAGCAGGCCAGACATAAAGGGACTGAAATCCTCAAAAATAAAAAGATTTTTTCATATTGGCTTTCTATACCTCTGCTCGCTCCTGGTTGATTTTCTGCACAGTACGGTGGAGTGAGCGGAGCTGGTCCTTGGCAGCATTTAGTTGCTGGGCAGCCATTTGATCTGCAGTAGTGAAGGATCTTCTGAGATCCTGTAACTCCAGATCCAGAGATTGCAGATGCTCATGGGTGTGAGTGTCCTCAGCCTTCATCTACACACACAGTCACATATCACATCTTTAAGACCAAGTATTAGTAAATTTGTACAGTTAAATCAAATGTCAATGTATTTTTCTTCTCCTCAAAAAACAGTTCATTTTGTTCTTACACACACCTGCTTGTCTTGCTCCTCCAGCTCAGTGAAAAGACGGTCTCTGTCATTCTCGGCCTCCTGCATACGCTGCAACACGAGGTACTGTTGTCTCTGTGCCTCCTGAAGCTCCTCCCTCAGCCGAAGGATCTCAGCCTCCTCCACACGCCTCTCTGCTGCCTGTTTGGGGAACAGAAAGTGGTAATGGAATTACACAAATTAACAAGCCTATACAAAACATTTGCAATATTTGTTTGCCCATCATGCTTAATTAAACTTCAAAGAACAAACAGTAGACCAGTGAACGGTAGATTCCTGCAGGCAAACAGCTGGATCCACATGAAGTTCTGATTAAGCTAAAGAGGACTTGCTAAGCACTGAATGAGAAATGAATGAGGTATGTTAGAAGGAGAGAGCACTTAAGTGTAAAGAATAATGGCTCCTCAGGACTGGAAGAGATTAGTAAACAGAAGCAGAAATTTTAGCAATCCCGATAAAACATTGTCACAGTGTATGTACCCTTGCCTGGTCGGCCTCTTCACACACACTCTTGTATTTCTCCTGGTAGTCCCTGAGCCGGTCTCTGAGCGAGGCCACTTCATGTGCAAGCCTGTCCTGACCACGCTGGGCCTCATCTCGGTCTCTAAAAGCCGCCGAGATGGTGCGATGCAGCTCCTCCCGTAATTCAGCCAAGCTCTCACCCAGCAGATCCCGGTCCCCACTTATCCTGCTGCTTGTAGAGGCAACAATTTTAATATTACCTTTTAGTTGGACATCTTATGCATAGGGGGCAATAGGATCACATGTCACGGTAATTGTTTGTAACAATATTTAATAGCACTGTTTCATCGAATCCCATTTGTTTAATCGAATCCCATTCCATTGCATTTTCTGAATCTCACCAAAATAATAAAATAAAAGTGAAAACGGTCACAATAATGCAGTCTAATGTGTTCATTACTGTAGTTCTCTTTACGACCATGTTGCCATACCTTAATTCTCCTGGCTCTTTGGTAATGCTTCTCCTCAACTCCTCCAAACATTTGGCCACTTGTTTTGGGCACAGCAGCTCCTTTCTAACCTGCTGCAAATCATTCTGCAGGACACTGACCTTCTCCATCAAACTGTCTTTCTCGCTCTGCAAGCAAACACTGATGTATCAGGTGGAAAAGTAAACAATGTATGCTCTAAACAGAGGCCACATTATATGCACTTAGACGATCACGGCAACAGCAAACAGATAAGAGTGCACTGTTACATCTGTCTGTGAGAACACACCTGCAGTGTGGTGAGCTGCTGCAGGAGCTTGTTGTTCTCTAGCTCTCTCTCTCCAGCCAGCTGCAGCTGGGCCAGCGCATTCTCTTTAGCCTGCCTCTCCTTTTGCAACTCGGCCTGTAGCGCAGAGTGCTCCATCTACAAGTAACAACACAGCTGATGAGTATAATTATAGCTGTAAGTTCTAAGCGTTAAAATGCATACCTGTGGAATGCTTTGTTCTTGTGCATTCATATAAAATCATCCATTCCATTGTTATGCAACAGCAGTGATGCATAACTGGATTTCATGGTGCTGATGTCAGAACAATGGATAAATGGATACACACCACAGAAACGTCATAATATCTTTATGGGATGTACCTGACTGAGACGATGCAGACGTCCCAACTCCTCCTTTAACTGGTCAGCCTCGGTTTCTCTTCCTTGTAGCTGAGTCTCCAGTTCGGCTTCATAGGCACTGACCTCGGCCTGAGCTTGTCTCAGCTCCACGTTTTCTCTCTTCAGAGCCTCCAGCTCCTCCTGGTGCTGTAACAACTCCTGTACAAATTAATTTTTAATCTTAATTAAAGATTTTTAATCTTTAATTAAGCTTTATTATAAATTTAAATTAAAATGATAATTTTAAGTAATGTAGTTCTCTTGTAGACCTGGTACTTTTAGTCTCTTCTTGTATAACAACAGGATTTACTGGGTTAAAAGAACAGTGCAAAACTAACAATTTCAGTGCAAAGCTAACAAATGTACACAGATGCATCACTTCACGAAGTAGGCCTGCCTTGTATGCATGCTCATTGTCTACTTTATTTCCACTCACCCAGCATTTCATAGCTAAAATTACAGAGTCACCCGAAACCAGCAAAGAGCACCAATTTTGATGGTAGTTCATTTTCAGCACAGCAGTGACACTGACATGGTGGTGGCAGAAAAGATCACAGAGTGTTTTTCCACACTGTATTCACTTACCATCACTGTGAACACTCTCTACACTTACCACTTCATTAGACACATCTAACTGATCTTCTGCTTTGAATATGTAAAGCTATCAATGATACTTCAGCTTAGGCTGCACAGTTAAGTGTATCTAAAAGAGGTTTGTCAGTGTATATGAAGATGTTCCACTGTCACCTCTTTTGTGCTTTCACTGATCCGCACTGCTTCATGCTGCAGTTGGTTGAGCTGCTGTTCTTTGTCTTGTAGGAGACGCTGTAGGGCATCACGCTCCCTCTGCAGGCGCAGGCAGTCAGACTGGGCTCGTCGAGCCTCGTTCTTCACCCCATACAGGTACTCCTGCAGTCCTGAGATTATGCCCTGTAGATCCTGCTTCAGGGCCTCATTAGCTGCTATCTGACCTGATGTGGAGTAAATGATCGATTATAAAAAAAAATATTTCCCATGATGTGAATCTGAAGGGCCTCTATTCCATCTTTCCAGAATTTTTTACGTCTTTAGAACAAGTATTTGCTTTGATGATCACAGAATTGTGTTACGAATTTATGACCAACTATGTCCAAAACATATTCAAAAACTTTTTTACACTCGTGTTTCTCCAGCATCTTACCCTCTGTCAGCTGTTGCTCCAAATCCTTGATTTCCTGTGTCTCCTTGGTGATGCGTGTGAGCATATCATCCAGCCGACCCTCAAGCTCACGATGCTTCCTGCTCATAATGGCCAGCAGCTGACTCTTACTGGCTAACTGAGCCTTCACATGAGTCTGCAAGAAAGTAAGGGGAATTTGAAAGTTTGAAAAAAGAAGACACCCTTGGGATGGGTTTTTAACATCCATTCTCATGGAGCTGATTTTCTAAGGCAACACATTGTTTCTGGAGTAAATCATTATACTAAATGATGCATTTCAATTAAATGTCTAATAAACGTTTAATAAAAAATATTTTAAATGATAAAAGTATGACAGTGACTGTCAATAGGCAAGGAAAACCTAAATGGTTAGTACCAAAAAAAGTAAAATGCGCATAACATGGTCAAATGGGTTACATTTTATTTTACACCATTCTGATTGCATATTTAAATCCAATGATACACCTATCAGTCACTACATTAAAACCACCTGTCTAATCTTGTGTAGGTCCCAATCATGCCACCAAAACCACTGAAGGTGAGCTGTGGTGTCTGGTACATGTTAGCAGCAGATCTTTTAAGTCCAGTAAGTTGAAAGGTAGGGCCTCTACAAATCGGACTACTCAGAACCTTGAAATTTTACAGAGTGGCCTCTGCCGGGTAAGCTCTTCCCCGTAGAAGCAATGCACAGGCACTCAGCCTTTCACATGATATTAAAAAAGCAGGATTCATCAGTTCAGTTGCTGAGTGATTCTTCTATTGCTCCATGGTCCATACACTCACATGCTCACGGTAGGTGGACAGGTGCGACTACACCTCCCAACACGCAGCGTGATGTGACGCACTGTTCTGACACCTTCTATGAGATTGGACCAGATGGGATAGTCTTCACTTCCCAAATGCATCAGTGAGCCTTGGGCACATATGACCCTGTTGTTCACTGGTTGTCCTTCCTTAAACTTCTTATGGTAGGTACTGACCACTGCATACCAGGAACATCAAGTTCTGGCATACAAAGAAGACTGGTCATTTTGGACATGCTCTGACCTAGTCGTATAGCCACCATACTTGTTACACTTCTCCATTTTGTGTGCCACCTCTTGGCAGCTGCTATCGTAATGAGATCATCAATGTTTTTCACTTCGTCTGTCAGTTTTTGTAATGTTATGACTGATCAGTGTATATCTAAAAACCCCCAGTTACGTACAGTCAGTAATTTAATGCACAGTTCTACAGAGATTACAGCACCCCCCCCCCTCATTAACTTCCCCATTTGTTACTTCCACACTGTCATGCACCCACAGCATAAACAACCATATTATTGTTTTATTCTATGCCTTCACATGAGTCTAACTGAGCCTTCACATGAGTCTGCAAGACAGTAAGAGGAGTTTGAAAGTTTGGATATTATACAAAGTCTGGATATTATACAAATGAAAAAAAAAAACACTTTTGTGTTATCTTTTCATGCTGATCACATGACGTTGTATCCCTAGGGTGGCCTATTTATAAAACATAGATAACAAACACACATTCACTTTTCTGTTGCCTATTGATAACAAAAAAAAAAAACGTTTGTCATTCCTTTACAAGTACAATTCATCTCAAAACTAGAAATGTGAAATCTGCTCAGATCTTAAATAAACCACCAGACCAAACCTGTTAAAAAGGATTCAACAAAAATTTAAGAGTCATACAATCACTGAACATGTTATGAAAACATACATTATGAAATTATGCAATCTGATGCAAAACACAAGCACAAGAACACAGATGTATGAAATACAGATGTGTAAATCATGAGAAAAGAATGTGAGGGGCAGATCATGCGCCCCTCCCTTGCTCCAGTGGGGTACTTACTATAATAGAGGCGCTGTTTGGTTCACATCACCACAAATCCCATTCTCCACTGTTACTGCCCCATGAGAGGTTATAGGGAGGCTTTGTGCTGAGCTGCAGCATTTCCTGCCTCTCTCAGCTCCTATCCTTCTCCCTGTAAACTTTTAGCCATGAAGCTTTCGCCTGCAGGCTCTAGCTAGAGCACAGGCTTTCCCTTCTTCTTGGGACTTCACCCACCGCCCCCCCAACCAACAGCCCCTCAGCACACTCACACTGATCTTCTGTGCACTCCCCCAACTCTCTCTACCACTGGCTTTGAAACAACACAGGAAACTCTCATTCCAACCAATCACTGCCTCAGACTGGGCTTTGACAATGCCCTGCTAAGAGGGAGTGAACAACTTTTTTAGACTCCACCCAGACTCCCCAGAGAAAGCCTTCCCTTTTTCTTAAAGAGACATGCTCCTGGACCTTGTTGCTTACAAGACCCTTATTAGACACCTCACTAACCCTGTGTTCCATGGGGATGCTAATCATGTTGTTTTCCATGCATCAGGATTGTTGTCAGTATGAAACCAGGGAAACATTATGGTTAGCTTCCTTTGTCAAACTTAGCTGTAAGTATAGCTGTTATTTAAGGACACATATGGCCCTTTGTTTCCAGTTCACTGTGTTCAGCAAATAAACGCCTACAGCAGGAAATTACTTGCTGGAGCTCTCAGGTAAACAAATACAATGCGAAACGCAACCAGGTTTCAAAATTTGTCTGGGCTGTTCAGTCTGGGAGAGCTATTCTTTGTCAGAAACATCAAAAAAGAATAATGGAAATCAAATGAAAGGACACTGTACTTATGAATGCAAATTCTTTCTGCATTTTTATGCTTTATCTTGTCACTGTCATTGCCAAACTTGGTGTTTTAAAGCACAAACACAGTAAGAGAAAGAAGAAAAGTAATGTCATGGAACGAGTGGAGATAGCAGAGTTACTGACATGTCTGGGGTCTTCTGCATCCAGGGTTTGCAGTAAACTTTGGAGTTGCTCCAGCTCCCCCTGAGTATGGCTTAGCTCAGCGCTGTGCTTGTCCAGCTGTTTCTCAAGTGCCTCAGTCTCCTGTCGTAGCTCCCCCAGCCTCTGTATCTTCCCCCGCAGCTGCTGCCTCAGATGTTCCTTCTCTGCCTCAGAAATCTGCAAGAATACCACAAGTAATGGGGCTTTTACTTACACTTCTGCCACGAGCACTGCAAAAAGCACAAGCTACATTTGGGAGCATTAGATTTTAATTTAGATAGTGAAACAGACATGCATAAAGGTCTTTAAAACATATCTAAAGCCTTGGATAAAAGGTCAATTGTAAGGGAATTTTGTTATTAAGCCCTAAAACCCAATTACTTACACTTATAACTATATATCTTACAGAGTAATTACTAAACCTTTAGATTAATAACTGAAAAATAAGCCTAGGGTTTAAAGGATTTTAATACAGGAGTGTGTGATATTTAGCTACTACTATTTGTCTCTTAATTTTAAGATCTTATTAGAGGAAAAAAGTAAGACATCAAAGTCAGCATGAGAAAAGGAATTTTGAGTAACAAAAAGGCATCTAACTTTCTTCTGAGATGCTGCCTCTTCTAGTTGGCGTAGCTCCTCGTTGGCTCTCAGGATCTGTTGCTCTGTAGATTCTATTTCTTTATGCAGCTGCTGTAGCCGCTCTTCTGCTACAAATACACCATATATTACTGATCAACAGCTATACCTGGTTAATTTTATTGGTCTAATGTTCTAACCATGCAATAACATGAAGTAAAGTAAAGTAAGGTAAAGTGGCCCCTTATAGTCAAGTGTGAACACACCACAGTGCACAGTGTGAAATTCTTGCTCTGCATTTAAACCATTCACCAAATGAAACAGTGGGCTTCCACCAACAGGGGTGGTGGGAAGCAGTGTGTGGGGATGGTAACTTGTTCAAGGGTACCTTAGTGGTGCCACTAGCAGTCCTGGGATTCGAACCTGCGACCCTCTGATTGCAGGGGAAACTCTTTAACCACTGGGCCACCAGCTGCCCCAAAGTCACTATACTACAATAAGTAGACATTTCAAACCAGTAAATACTTTTAATATGGGTCTACATTACACAAACATACACATATTGCACATTCACCCTTATGTTGTGACAAAATCCTAACACATGATTTTTCAAATATTATAGTTTCACAGTGTGAGTCGACGTTTCAGTTTGCATCTATAAATGAATAAAGTTCCTAAAAACAGGTAATCTTTGTTAAAAGAAACCTCTACAAACCTGATACAGCTTTTTTTTCACATTTTCTTCTCTTAAAATTACACCAAAAGGACCTTTACATAGTATATTACTATAGCCATGGCAACAGTGACTCTAATAGTTCTTAGAACAGAATCATATTGTGGATAAAATGCTTGATATGTAGCAACACAAAAAGCAGGGATCCATGAAGATGGCATAATCATATCAGCAACTGTAGATAATTGTTTTAAATGTAAAAAAGACAAATTGCATTGGACAAATATTTAGATTTCATTCATATTTACCAGCTCACAAAGCACCAACTACATTTTTATAAACAAAACAAATCTTGATACTTTATACTGCATTCTTGTTGGTTTTAATGCATGTATTAACTTTGTGAGCAGAAAGACATTATCACACGCTGAGAACAATGGCTTTAAACAATTTCCATGGGTGACTAAGACCTTTGCACAGTGCTGTATGTTGCCCAATGCAAATTATTTTTCTTACTTCCTTAGGCCCTTGTTGAGTAAAAACCCTGCATACTGAGGTCAAGTGAGAAGTGAACAGAACATGCCCTTGAACTGAATACCTTTTGCCAAAGTATGCCTGGACGCATCCTCCCCTGGGCTGTCTGCCTGGGTCAAATCTCCTGCAGTCAAACGGATGTCCCCTCTATCTACACTGTCTGGTCTGAGCGTACTGCTTTTGTGACGAGCCTTTCCAATGTAGGGACTCTCACTTGGCATTGGGTCCTCCTCCAGTTCCTAAACCACATAAAAAACAAAGATCATATACACTTTCAATGCACAGCTCCCCCTGCACACAGAAAGAAATGTAACTATTTGGTTAGACAGAATTCTTAACCATTTTACAATATACCCAGTTAATATACACGCAAAAATATATCTAAATATGACACTCAAAGCATTGATAAAGGTTCTGATTCAGCTTACATGACTTGGATAAAATGGAAGTGGCTCAAATTTAGCATCTATCTTATGAAAGGCCAGTTCTTGCTCCAACTCATACTGTTTCTGGCAGGCCCGGGTCAGCTCTGCGGTCTTCTGCTTCAGCTGCAGAATGAACCAAGCATGGTTTAGAGTCAAAGTACCAACCTATACCCTTCAAGCAATTCACTTCACGGCAAACAAGTTATCTTAAAGGTAATTCAGTATAAGACGCAAGCAAAAAAACCTGCAGTGATTTATGTGATGTGTATTAACATATTCCACATCTTGACTCATGCATGCAGGAACTACTGAAGCATGCTTGTGATTATGGCAATGCCATACCATCAACATCACCCTTTAAGTAAGCACCTGGAAGCACAGGAGAAAGACATGTAGATTGGGCATTGGTCCATATGATCTAATAACAACTGACTGAACAAAACTGAATACCTTGCAGAAAGAATCCAGAAGCAGAGCAGGTAAAGGAGGCTAAGAATAAAGCAGCATGGAAGAGCAGAGTGAAAAAAAGAAGTCATGCACACAGAAGAGACATACATAGACATGCAGCAAGTTTAGAAAACACTAATGTCTGTAAAGATTGTGTACAAAGTATATACAGTATACACACAGAAATTCAGGAATAGTGATCAAACTTCAAGTGAGCACCATTGGCTGCTTTATCCCTCCAAAGCACTGCTTTGATTGAAAGCCCATCGAGATCTATTCACTATTTCACAGTTACTTTAGAGTGTCTGACATAACTGTAAAAAGAGAGTGGCTAAAGTTTCAAAGAGAGAAAGAAAAAAGTAGGAGGGAAGTAAGGAAGCAAGCAAGCAAGAGATTACAAGTGAGTGAAAGGAACACTATTTTCTGTCTGCCCTATCTGCAGTATGTGTTCAATTACTCAAACACACTTGCAATAGAATGGGCGGTTGTTTCAACAGCTGTCAATAGCTTCTATTTTGTCAAGAGGTTTTCTCTGCAATTAGTGTAAATAGTAAGGGAGAGCAATTATTTTAAATGATTTTTTTAAACAAACAAATATTGAGTCAAAATTTCTGAAGTGAAGTTTGTTTCCCACCAGTTCAGACTTGGTGTCTAGCTCTCTTTCAAGCTCTTCTTGATGTTGCAGTTGCTCTTCACTTTGCAGCCACAGGCTTTGCTGGAGCTTCTCCTGCTGCTCCAGCTCATCCAGTGCTGCAGCCTTCTCCCTCTGAAGCTGCTCTATCTCTGCCCCTCTCTCTTCCAGCTCTTTCTCCAGACGTTCCAGCTCCTCTACAAAGCAGAAAGGAGTAGCTAAGCTAGGTTAAACAGGAATGCATTCTGGGGGTAAATTTTAGGGCTGTGATCCTGTACCAGTGTGAAAACGCTGATGTGCTTGCTCCCTTTCATGTACGCTGATTTTCTCCCCATCCACTATGTCTAGTGATCTCAGGTGGAAGACTAGGAAGAGACGGTAGTGGGCAAGGTCGGATACAGGGTTGTCTGCTAGCACCAACTCAGTAAGGTTTTTCAGAAGCTTCAGTTTAGACAGCTCATGAAGCTAGATGATAAAGAAAGTTAAAAAAAAAAAGTGAATGATACATAATCATCTGACAAAGCATTATATTTCAGCCTTGTCAACACAATTGAGTCTTTGTATAACACAGTCACAGCGTTCACAAAACAAAATGTGTCAAACAAAAACAAAAATGTATCAAAAACAGACGTTAAAAAAACAGACTAACCGAAAATATCTTGTTATTCTGTAGATTTAGCGTTTGAAGAGATCTGAGCTTTTTTGCTAACCAGAAAGGCACATGTTCAATGCTGTTGTTGGCCAGATTCAGAATCTGAAGGCATGTCATGTGCTCAAGGCCTTCAATTTTTCTGCAGGGTAGAAAATAGAAATTTAATTTCACCACCTTTCAGTAACAAACTAATCACATTTCTCTTGTCAAGCATTTCTTGATAAGAATGCATGTTTTAACCACTTACTGTATTCTGTTACTGGAAAGATGCAGCTCTCGCAATTTATGAAGCTTTTCAAGTTTCTCAATTTTTTCAATACCATTGTAACTGAGGTTAAGAACCTGGAGACGTTCACATCTGTCCAAGTTTTCAATGTACTAAGGCACACAAAAAGCACAAAAAAAAATCAGCATAACAAACTTACTGAACAATTACTATCACAGTCCTATTAATATATGAACAAATATAAAAAACTCTTACCCTGAAGTATTTATCTCCATTACAACTTGACAAGTTCAAGGACCGCACAAGGGCTATGTTATCTTGTTTACTCAACTTCTTAATCAGATCTTCTGTAATGTATCTTGTTCCTATGCATGTGCTTTTATCTACAAAATGCAATGTGAGTAATGAGAGTTATAGAGATAGACAGATAGATAGATAGAACATTATATGGACAAAAGTTTTGTGATGCCTGACCATTACACCAATGCTTGCATTCAAATACATAGACCTTGCAGCTATAAAATCTTCCACTCTTCTTGGAAGGCTTTCCACAAAATTTTGGAATTCCTGTGGGAAATTGTGCCTTCATTCTGTAAAGCATTTATGAGGTCAGACACTGATGTTGGGCAAGAAGGCCTGAATCGCAATCTCTATTCCAGTTCATCCCAAAAGTGTTGGATGGGGCCAGGGCTCTGTGTGGGCCAGTCAAATTCTTCCAAACCAAACTCATTCAACAATGTCTTTATGGACCTTGCTTTGTGCACTGGAAGGCACAGTCATGCTGGAATAGACAAGCTTCTTCCCCACACTGTGTCCTTAAAGTTGAAAACATAGCGTTGTCCAGAATGTTGTGGTATGCTGAAGCGTTGCTTTTCACTGGAAGTAAGGGGCCTAGCCCAAACCCTGAAAAACAGATGTGTCCCAATACTTTTGTCCATATAGTGTAGATCGATTGATAAACCAGGATGTTCCTGAACAGTTAAGACTACAGGTTATTCACAGATATGCGATTTACCATCGTCACTGAGTGCGTCTTTAGGGGCATCTTCGCTCTTTCCAGTCAAGTCCAAGTGACTAGCCGACTTCAGGTAGCATGAGGTCCAACATCTGCTCCGGTCATCAAACGGTGGAGAACCTCCCCTTAACCTTCCCCCGAAGCCTATTTGTTTCTCCGTGGACGAGTTTCTACTGGAATCACTTATTCGTTTCATATTAACCTCCTGACAGAGAAAACAACTATCGTGGTAAGTTATCAACTTTAGACCATGCAGCTGGATATGCAAATGAACTCAAAAACAAAAAGGTTTTCCAAATACAAACCAATTGACTCAAATGGCTAGTTCACAACTACTGACAAGGTCATCTAACAGGGTAATTTTAAACAATTCTGATAGTTCAGGTAGCTAAATCTTTCCACACTGCAATGCCAGTGTTACAATAATATCTGTTACACTATTGTCCTTGCCATTGTGTTGCACTACTGGTCATTGTCTATATTTTTATTTTTTCTACTGTTTTATTATCTTTTTTGCACCGAGCATGCTAAAGACACATTTTCTTCTGGATACATAAAGTTATTTCTAATCTTTTCTTAAAGTGAATTATAAGGACTGGGTATCAGGGAGCTAATGCTAATGGGGAGGTTTGCTGGTTTAACAATCTAGCTGCTTAATCACTAAACTCCTGAAACGTGTGAAATAATAACGAAAGTGACCACAAACTTAAAAACCTGCTTCATACACTAATACGTATTGTTGTTACTTACAATTTTCAACCTTGTGTCCCCGTCTCGAATTAGCAAGCTAACGTTAGCTCAGTCATGGCGTTTCCATGGTGACAAACACACAGAGGGGCATTAGCCGTTAGCCAGCAGGCTTACTGAAACGAGACTGTATTTTTTCGCTTACAGTTACTTAACAGTTAGGGAAAATGCAGAATACACAGAAAATGATATTCATAAAAAGCTTGATTTCACCTTCTGGATTTTTAAGTGTCTTATGTGGAACACGTTCACTAAAACAGCTCATAAACTTCTTAGCGAGAATGTTTTTGTCACGTGACTGTGTTTACGGCGAGCCGAAAGGTTCATATTGTGCGAATTTATGGTTGTAATGTGGCATTTGGCAGACGCACTTATCCAGAGCGACTCTCTATCATTAGTTAGAGCAGGGGTGTGAAAGTCCGGTCCTGGGGGGTCGGTGTCCAGCAGAGTTTGATGCTCTCCCCCTCAAACACATTCACTAAACCTGACAATTACCTGACGAGGTGAACCAGGTGTTTCTGAGCAGGGAAATCACCAAAACGACACCCCTGCCCTAGAGCAACTGAGGATTAAATGCCTTGCTCAAGGACACAATGGTAGAAAGTGGGGGGTTTGAACCTGCAACTTTTTGTGGCCCATCGGGTCCATAGGCAAGTGTTTACCCACTAGGCTGCTAAGAAAACACGTTTTAATAGATTACACGTGCAGATTTTAATGTAAGGCAAACGTTTAAAATACATTGACATTAAATGTATTTTTTCACTATGAATTTAGTTTGAGCATGTATATTCCATAATTTGAATTGCCTCAGATCACCATTGGTCACAATGTATATATATATGTGTGTGTGTGTGTGTGTGTGTGTGTGGGGGGAGAAAAAAAAAAAAAAAAAAAAAAAAAAAAAAAAAACCCCCCCCCCCCCCCCCCCCCCCCTTCTGTTTTTTTTTTTT
>JBBIGA010000040.1:5337677-5353319 GCA_037576975.1 Alestes dentex
TAGGACTAAATGGAGACAGATGATTCGCTGTGGCGACCCCTGAAGGGTAAAGCCGAAAGAGAAAGAAGAAGAAGTGTTGGGCCCCTCTCAGTCTCTTCAGTAATATTATGTAGTTACTGAGCTGGAGATGGTTTCATAAAAACTAAAGATAAATATAATAAAGCACCCAAAATATTAAATGAGCACATCTGAAAATCATAATATGTTAAATGTGTTACAGTCACATTGCAAATAACATAAGAATTAAATAGTGGAACCTTTCATGTAGTCCATGACCTAACTTTAGCTGCATTAATCAGCCTAATTAGCCTAAAAGTGTAGAAGTGAACAATTTCACTAGCTTTATTCAACTCATAAAAATAAAATTACACTTTAATGAACCAGGGCAAAGCAAAGTTTGAGTTTAGATGACCAAAGGTACATTTTGATTAATTTAAACCTCAAATCCACTTCAGATTAACTGCCCTGTTCCACTTTTTACAGTATAGCTTGCTAATATTTAATAGACCTGCAACAAGCCTGAACATCAACAAACTGTGCTTTTTCATTCACAGGGCCCCTTAATGGCTTGGGATCATAAACAAGTATACTGCTTATAGCAAGAAAAAGCCCTGACCACAGCAGTTCATACTCTCTTCCCCATCACTTAGCCTATCTGTTGCTGGTGTGTGTTGTCACAGAGGAAAGGCCAAGCCTGGAGCTGGGAACATTTTTATAAACTCCCCAAAATATTCTAATTAGGTTAAGGGGGAAAAGCATATTTGCCAAATGTTGCCAAAACGCTCTTGGTAATTTTGCCTGCTGAGAGTAAACACTTAATGCAGATACCAAGTTAATTAAGCTCTGAATTTTAACCCCTTCTTACACACTTTCTTTACCTGCTGTTCATTAAATTTAGATGGAGCTTATCCTATAATAGCCCTTAGAAGGGGACAGGACGCTCACTGTTCAGGAATTTCTACAGTAGTCTAGTGGTGGGACAATGTGAAAAGCAAGACTTTAGCTCTCTCTATAATCTTTCCTTTGAAGCAGGCCTCATCCTAAATTCTACACTATGTCTCCTCACACTGAGTCCAGTCTGAAGTTAATCCACCAGAGTCTTGGCTCTGCTTTCAGCCACATTAAAAGTGCCTCTTCCCACGATAAGCTATTTAGCACTCTTAATACATGAAAAGATATGACTTAACAGAGCAGCAGGGCTGTGCCATCATAGCACACAATGGTATTTGTCATTCACTGGTGACTTAAAGGTGCTCTCTCTCTCTCTCTCTCTCTCTCTCTCTCTCTCTCTCTCTCTCCCTCCCTCTCTCTCTCCCTCTCATTCTCACTTTTCCCTCATCTCCCTACCTCTCACCTTTACCTCACTTTCACTTTCTTCCTCTTACTCTCTCTGTTCTTTCTTTCCTTACTTTCCCTATCCATCCTTTCTCATTTTAAGTAATTTCATTGTCTTATTTTTTTCCTCTGTCTGTCTTTCTCCCTAGCAATCACTGTTTTTTGTCCTCTTACCATCTACAAACCCCATTTCCAAAAATGTAATTTGGTAATTCACTTAAGCCTTTATTTATCATGAAAAAGAGCAAAGAAAAGATATTCAGGATTTTCACTGACTAACAATTCTATTTTGTAAACAAACAAATGTAGAAATTATTGCCCACGTCACACTCCAAAAAAGTTGGAGCAGAGGCAAATTTACAGAACTACAGAAACAAATTGTTGCAATTTTGCAAGTGGAATTTTTGCCTATTCTTGTTGTGTACAAGACCTGAGCTGATCGACAGTCCATGATTGCCATTGTCTGATTCTCCTCTTCAGGATGTACCAGATATTTCCAATAGAGGACAGATCTGGACTGCAGGCAGGCCAGTCAAGCACAATTTAGCAATTTGTGTAGAATGAGGCCTGGCATTGCCGCGCTGAAATATACATGAACTTCCTGGGAAAAGACGTTGCCTTGATGGGAGCATATGTCTCTAAAATTCCAATGTAAGCTATTGCACCTTTCATTGATAACAGCATGGGCACAGTTGGGGGGGTGGGGGGGTGGGTGTCCCCCTCAGACCTCGATCCATCTCCCCTCAGACTTCGATCCGTCCCCCCTGAAGCACAGATGATGTAGTGATGTATAACTCATACTCCTGTTTTAAAATGTTTTATTTTGCACATCTTAAATTGAAAACTTGAACATTTACTGTTCTCTTCGAGCTCATAGTTCTAGCAGCACGTCCTGTGTTATTGTTCTGGGGTCCTGAGACCTAGGAGCTGCCTCATTGGTGCCCGCCCCAAGCCCCGCCCCTTGTCCCGCCTCCCAGAAGTTATGTACCTTCCAGAAAGTTAACCAGTTCCATCTTATTTTGCCTCTGCCCCAACTTTTCTGGAGTGTGTTGCAGGTATCAATTTCTAAATTTGTTTATGTTTACGCATGTTCTCCTTGTGGTGGTGTGGGTTTCCTCTGGGGTCTTCGGTTTCCCCCCTAGTCCAAAGAAATGCGTGTCTGGTGAATTGAGGATTCTAAATTGACCATAGGTGTGAGTGTGTGAGTGAATGGTGTGTGTGTGTATGTGCGTCCTGTGGTGGGCTGGAGCTCCGCCCAGGGAGAGTCCCTGCCTCGCACCCGTTGACCTCGGGATAGTCTCCGGGTACCTGCAACCCTAGTAAGGATTACGAAAATTAATGAATGAATGTTTATGTGTACCGAATAGAATTAAGTTTGAACATGTTTTCTTTGTCCTTTTGCCTGTTATCTATTTCTCTCTCTTTTAATCTCATTTTCTCTTATTTCTCTCTTCTTCCCCAGCTTTCTGTCTCTCAGTCTTTGAAGTGTAGTGCTGTAAGGGAAGAGGCAGGCAAACTCTGAGCCATACAGCTCTCAGCACCCATTAAGACCACCTTCAATGCCCCCCCCACCCAGCACCAGCCCCTCACTTGAATGAGCCTTGATTTTCCACTCTCTTAATGTTTGCCGTTTCAAGGTTTTTTAAATGTTTGCTCTGAAGGACTCCAGCATAGCAGAAATTTTGTGGATAATTTGACGAATAAAATTCTCTAATCACCAGCTGTTGCTTTCTTTTCTTTTTTTCATTTATTTTGTTTTGCGAGTACTGAAAGGCTTGTTTAGTAGGTCTGCAAGAAACAATTCCTAAAATATGAGGACAAAACTGGCAATGGTACCAGTCACATATTTATTATACAATGATGTTAGTGTTTGAAGTAATAAAAAATGTACCAGCCCTCAGACTGCATCTGTGTGCAGAAGTGTGGGTATTTTCTGTTAAACATGGGCAGTTTTAAGTTATTAAGCAATGCCCATTTAATCATTTGCACGTTGTAGATACAGACATGCAGGATCTGAGATATTACTGCTAAGCAAGTGCATAACATTACATTTAATGAGTCATATTCCAGTCTCAGCAGAGTGCTGTACATTATAATGCCATCTCTCAAAGCAACTGTAAATACTGTCTGCATTTATATTCATATTGATTCTGAGTAGTCACTGACTGCTGACATTCAAAATCTGCTTCATCTTTTTAATCTCACTAGCATGCTTGTAATTTGGTTGAAACATGCAATAGTCCCATCGCTACAAAATAGTTACCCCAGGATGGATTTTTTTTTGGAAAGCACACCAAAAAGCATTTTTATGATTATTTATCATCCTAATAAAGAATGCAAATATGAATATTTTGTAAGTCATATGCAAGTTTCATGTAAGCCATATATAGTGAAGTAAAATGTGAAGAAAAAATGCAATCTGAAGACAACTTTGCTTACAAAAAGTCCATCGAACAATACATGATTTTTCAAGCTCTAGAGAATCTTTCAGGGGAATTCAGCATCTCAACCTGCTGCATCTCTGGCATATGGTCAGTATGCTAATTTTAACACTCCTTTTTGATAAAAGAACAGAAAACCCACATTGACATAAAACACATTGAAACCAGTGGGCATATATTTTAGAATAATTTTTAATTTTTTTGTAATTAATTTTTTATTTATTTATTTATGTATTAAATTCTTTATTTATGCATAGGAAAAAGCGTCTGAATTATTGCCCATACTAGTGACCAGCATTATATAGACATTGCAGAGAGAGGATGAAAATACTTTGGTATTCCTTCAAAGCGTCATTACTTGAAAGGTTCTTTAGGAAACCATAGATGGTTCCTCTATGAGCATCATTCCAAAGAACCCCTTTCACACCTTGACTTTAAAGAGTGTGTGCTAGCACAATGAGTCTTTCAGTCTTCTAGCTAAGTGATACTTGGAGGGGAGGCCTGATCACTACCCTGGCAGTGAGAAACCTAACCCCAGAGTCTGAACGAATGCATTCTCTGCAGCTCCTTTACGGACACTGTGGTGTGACGTCCCTTAAAGGGCTGACCTTCTACCTGCCCTGGTCAGACACCTGGCCTTTAGGTCCAGATGGCACTAATGGAAAGAGATAGGACCGATAAGAGATGCATTCTTACTGTAGCTGTGTGTGTGTGTGTGTGTGTGTGTGTGTGTGTGTGTGTGTGTTTGAGTGTGTGTGTGTGAGAAAGAGAGAGAGAAAGAGAGAGAGTGAGAGAGAGAGAAAGTTCTGCTTTGGCCAATAGAGTGAAGAATATTATATTTCAGCACTACGATATGGTGATGCTTTGCCATTAGGGTGGAAGTGACGAATGAAGTCTTTTAAAAATATACACTACAAAATCAGGAAAATAAAAGAGTTCAGCTGACATCAGTCAGCTCATCTCAATTCTCACCTAATACTGATGTTCTTGTTGCAAAGAGGACATTTTCATAAATACATCTTTTTTATGCGCTTGTGTAGCTTGTCTGTTTCCAGTCGGAACAAAGCCTATTGGCAGATGAACCACAAAAGCACTCGGCCCAAAACTGAGGGAAGGCCACAGGAGACAAATCACCTTCATTTTGACAAAAAGGAGAGCATTACAAAGACAGCTAAATGAAAACAAAATTACTTAGGATAGGTATCTGGCTGAAATGATAACACATAAAAGCTCTCTGCCATGAAAAGAAAGAAAACAGTTGCTGTTCTTGCAAGAAATCCTCAATTTGATCTCTTGAGCGTATTCTCCCCATCTTATTACCTTCCCTCTTCGCTTTTATTCGTCTACGTATCTGTATTTAAAATGACTCAATTACCCAGAACCCTGTGGTGAAAATTACACATGTTTCCCCCATATTTCCTTCTTTGGGCCTGGGACATGGGAGACCTCAGGTTGCCCTGGACCCTCCCCCCAACACACTCTCCTCTCTCTCTATCTCTTTCTCTTTCTCTCCACCTCGCCTTTTCTTGCTCCATCTGTTGCAAAACGCATGCTGATTATGGAGTGGGAGTCTGTAAAGGGAAAAATGCGAGGCAAAATTGGGTTGTTAGTGGCTCTTTTCTTTTAATAAAGAAGTGATTACTGCAGTGTATGCTGTACAATTTCACAGCTGAAACAAATGCCTCGAAGTAACGTTCATGCTATTTTAGCACGATGACAAGTAGGGAGACAAAATAACACCTTCCAGCAAACCTTAACCTGTAATTCATATTCAGAGATAAATCCTCTGTAGACATCAAAAATTAGACATCTAAAATGACAGACTGATGCAAAAGTATCTATGTAATACAGTGTGTCCTTTAGCATACTCTTAAATAAAGCTGTCAGAAAGTGCTCTTTGGAGTCATGTTATAGAAGAACCCATTTCAAAGAACATTCCAGTGGATGGTTATTTAAGGAACCCTTTTGTTAAAGGAATGTGTGAAAAAGTTTAAAGAACCTCCATATGCCACGATGGATCTAAAACAAGTACACTTTTATTTTTAATAGTGTAACTAATATTTCAACAAATATCTCAATATATCATCATATGCTATAAAAATAAAGTTGCCAAAAATGGTTATTTGCAGCAGAGAATGAATGGACGGTTCTTTAACAAGAAGTTTAAGCACGAAGGACAGTTTAAAGAGCCTCCACGCAAAGTTCTATACCACCTAAAAGTCTTTTTAGATACATATATGTAAGTCAAGAACATTTTAATAGAGTAACTATATCTAAAAAATATCTCAGCATTATATCAGTCATCTCTTAAGTACTTTGTAGCAATGCTCTAGAACAACTAAAGAGAGTAACTAATGAGACTTAAGAGAGTAACTAATGTCTGAAATGTAATGTCATCAATATCTCAATCAAATAACATTCATACACTCTTTAGCTAGATGTAGATGGTTTAGTATTTGGTTTTTAATTAACCACTTATGTTAGTGAAATGTGTGAGTGTGAGGAACATTTTTTGAAGCTCAAGTTACCTAAAATTGATGTAAAGGCTTTATAGCAACTGTCTTCCAAAGTTCTTACTAGAACTAAAACATTTATGCCAGGAACCATTTAAGAACCTTTAATAGTGTACTTAAAATCTCAACAAACGCCTCCATATCACATTGATAATACACATTAAGGAAGGGTTCTTCACAGCAATGTTGAACGTTCTCTCAAGGTTCTTTATCTGGATGGGTCTTTAATGAACCACTCTTGTGTGTGAGGTGTTTGAGAGTGAAGAAGTTTAAAGAATCTCCACATAATGTAAATCGTTTCAAATGATTTTTTTCACTGTATGTTTAAGCCAAAAACCAGAAACCCATATCCTTGTGTAAAATAACAAACACATAAAATATTTTAAATGCTACCTAATTAAATAAAAATATAAATGAATAAAGGTTACTGTACAAAATAAAGAAATAAGTGAATGAATACTGCCTAACTAAATGATGAGATAAATGAATAAAACACTATTTTTTATTAGGTCCTTGCCTTCGAAAGGTACAATAAAGCTAACATGTTTTATATCTGCTTTGTTAGTGTTGGTATTCAGTCACTACTTTCTAAATGTTTGGAAATGACTTATAACTGTATATTCATATGTTTACATTTACATTTATTTTACATTATTTGGCAGACGCACTTATCCAGAGCGACGTACATGGGTATATTATTCTGTATATGCAACTATTTCTTTTCAGACTATTAACAGCTTAGTTTATCCATCTTTGTGCACTAATGGAGGCCTGTCCGTCCTTGAAGCAGTTTTCTAAAGAAGTCAATCCATTTCCAAGAGAAATAGCTTTTTAGTGGAGTCATTATGCCTTTCTATGTTACATCTCGTTTGTTAGCGGTAATTGGCTTACAATTGTCTATTTGAAACAGGTATTCTCTCTCTCTCTCTCTCTCTCTCCTTCTCTCTCTCTCCCTACATTGTTTCATTATTTAAAAACACATGACTTTAACAGACTGTCTCTCTCTCGTATCCTCCGAGTCCCATCTGGAAATGCCTGAATACTCAAGAGCTTGCAGCCATTGATAAAACGCATGCATTTTCCACTTGTTGTTATTGTTTTATTAAGAGGAGGAAGAGGAGCTGAGGGGTTGGGGAGGCATTGTGAACGCACTGATGTCAGATGGGACCCACACAGCTTGCTAAGGCACTCTCGTGCTTGCGTTTGGCCTGCTTTTGTCTGAAGAGCACATTATTGACCATCATTTTCCACTTGGCAGGGCTTCTTTATGCACGTCTCATCAAAGCCCTCATGCAGAATACACACAAGCAAACACGTCACTCATCAACATTCATTCGCTCAAATGTGGACAAAAGTATATGCATACTTTTGATGCAAACAAAAATACCCAATATGTAGAAGCCTCATGCCCATTACTATTCTCAGAGCAGAAGCAAAATCACTCTCTCTCTCTCATATACACACACACTCACACACTGAAGTATGTTTTTATTGTCACAACATAGGGTCATCTGCATGTCCCATGTGAGTTATATAACTTGGCATATTTTATATTTTATAAAAATGGCATATTTATTTACACTGACTATACCATTAGGATTGTACCAATTGTACAACAAATAGGCACAAACACTGGCTATTACAAATACATATACATTGATTTTAAGATATGTATTTACACTACATGTATTTACAATTTCATTTTTAGTCTGCCCATTAGATGTACCTTTGTTTCCCAAAGACTCTTGTGCCTGTTTGTAGAGGACAGGGTCAGTTTTTATCTTAAAAACAAGTACTTGGCTTTACATTTACTTAGATTACAAGGTATATAGATAAAATAAAGTACAACAATTAGAAGACTATCTAACCTGGTCCTTTAAATTCTTAATTGCTCTGAGCTTCCTGGTCAGCATGTGGGTATCTCAAATGAATTCTTTATTTTTTGGCACCTGTCATTTATAATATTTCCCAAGAGAACTTTGTATTTACATTTTTATCATTTTTCATTTTTGACATAACTTGAAAATACCAACTGTCTTTGCCATTGTGGCAAGATTTCACCATGAATAGACCTACTGTGTTGGACTAGAGCTGGTATAAAGCTATTTGGAATAAATACCCTTAACCTCTGCTTCCACTGAAAATTAAAAATATTTTTGCATTCACATCTCTTGCGAAGTAACTATTTGGTAAATGTATTTACCTGACAGCAGTGATATGTAAAAATAATATGTCCTAATACGCATCATGGCAGAATAAAACCTCGACTGTGTTTTTTCCCCCTTGTATCTTTATAAGAACACTTTACTTCTTTATGGAACATTTGGTTGTCCTACAAATGTATGAAAACAAACATACACACACACATACACACATCTAAAGCACAAAAATGTGCTGAAAGTTCATGGACCATTTACATTTTGCATATTCCTTTCTAAGAGTTAGGCATGCAAACATAACCTTCATTGACTTGATCGCAACCACTTCATGCTCAAATAACAGGAGAAACAAGTCCAACATCGCTTTCAAGTATGTTGGAACACAAACTACAGGACACTGGGGACTCAGTAAAGTCCCCACAAGAGAAATGAACATATTGATTGGGATAAGCTGGTGTTGCATTATTGCCACCCCAGGGTGTGGCAGAGGCCAAAGCCATTGAAGAGTCAAAGCAGCTGGTGAGAGGTTAGAGACCTCTTTAGCCCCGCACTATTTCTTCCCCCAACACACACTTGCCCCCATTCAGGGACTGGTCAATAGCTGACACTGGACTCACACTCCAGTCCACATAAGAGCGGTTTAGAAGAGCATTTAGACTGGATTTAGGCTGGGAATCAGAGCGTGTGCTCAGCAGGAGGTAGAGAGAAAACAGAAGAGCATGACATCTCATGCCTGATTGATAAGAACGTTATTACCGGGGAGGCAGAAACAGCTATTCTGATTCTGCTATGAAAAGAAAGCGATGGATAAGGCCTGATGAAAATCGTTCCATTTTCCATTTAATGTTTTTTGAAGCAATGCCACAGAAGAGCCACTTTTGGTTCTCTAAAGGACATTTTCAGTATGTGATTTTAGTAAATGAGATGTGTAAGTGAGTTAAATTAAGGGTGTTTTGTCAAGAAAATATTATTTTGTACATTCAAGCCAAAAACCAATTTAGAACCTTATTTAAGTGGGAATGTACTTCACGTAAGAAAAGCTCTAGTTCAGCATAACTTTGAGTAGTGAGAATGGATGCAGTACTCAACAGTAGAGAGATCAAAACGTAGCACTTTACTGGCTGCTGGATATATTAATATTTCAGGACCTAACAAAATAATGGTGAGTGCCAAAATGCCTTGTAGCCCAATGCATCATCTAGATAATGTACAGTAATGCACTACTTAGAGTAAAACTAGGAAGTAAACATAAACCCATTCACAAATTTAAATCTTCTGACATTTTTACACAGATTGTTGAAGGGACTGCCAGAAACAGGTGAAGTTATTTGTTACTGCAGCAAACTGCTTTACTCTGGATAAAACATCACTTAAATATTAGGACTGGGGAAAGTGCCTTGCACCATATGATTTAAATATCATCTGGAGGCTATAAAAGCCTGTTTTTAAACGTTTTAAGCCATTTAGAAAGTCAGAATGGCAAAAAAGCTTCTATTATTTATGTAATATTATAATTATGACTTAGTATCAGCGAAATATGAATCAATATGATGGCAGATTTTTTTCCTCATCATTATGAAATATTAATAATAATTATAAAATATTGTCTCAGATAAAAGATCATAGCTTAATTATGAAAATTAAGTTAGAGTTATGAGAAACTAACCCAATATCATGAGATATTAAGTCAAATTATAAAACAGTGAGTCATAATGACCTCATAGCACTGAGCAATTTTCACATGATTTTGTCAGCCCATCTTTATCCTGACCATCAGGTAAAAGAGAACATTTATGAATGGTAGACCTTTCTCTTGAACCACACTGTATACCCTGTGTACTGTTGGGTATAGGTAGTGCTGTAGTTCTCCAGACCGGTCTCACAATTTTTTGTGGTCTTGGTCTTGTTCTCGACCAGCTTTGGTCTTGGTCTGGACCAGCACTGGTCTTGGTCTCGCCTTAGTGTGTCTTGGTCTTGGTCTTGGTCTTGATACCCTCCGGTCTCGGCAATGTCTTGGTCTGGGTTTAGGTGGTCTTGACTACAACACTAGGTATAGGTACATAGTTATAGAATACATATTATACTTTCCATATCCAGTTTGTTGTAATCATCCTCTAGTCTTTTATCAGTAGTCAGTTTCTGTAACAAGACCACTATTAGCTGCATATTCTGGATGCATGGCTGACTGTTTTCACCTAGCAATGATAATGTGGGACTTAATGTATAAGTCCCAGAAACACTGTGGTTACTGATGTGTTTATACAAGCACAACAAACACTAACTTACTCAGTTAGTGTCACTGCTGTACTGAGAATGGTCCATAACCCAATTAATATCTTGTCACTGGTGGTCCTTATCTATCGTTTTCTAAATGTATAAGACACTGACCTGATATCATGAGATATTAAGTCAAATTATGAAACAGTAAGTCAGGATGATCTCATAGTACTAAGTAAGTTTCACATTATTATAAGATAGTGGGTTAAAATGAAATGTTGAACAAGAGCTTCAATAAGAATGCGTCTTAACTGTGGGAAAAAATGGCGCCCATCAGAGAGGCATTACTGCTAACAAAGGCCGGAGCCCCAATGAGGGTAAGATAGAGCAGTAAAGCTTACTTTAAAAACAGATCTGGAGGCATGTTCTACTACCTCTACTCTTACTGAAAAAAAACCTCAAAACACAAAGTAAAACTGACCTCAAATCAGTACAAAAAGGTGGCCAAGGAAATCAGAGACTTCTCTAGTGACCTAGAAGATGACCAGGTGAGTAATCTGATGGCCTGATCTCCAAGACCTGATTAGATCTACCTGGTGAGCTGGTGAACACTAGGACACTGTTCGTGGCCCCACACGTGGCCTGGAGTAAAAGATTTCTGACCTTGATAATGTCTGACCCACATTTTACTCTCGCTAGATAGAAACTCTGAAACGCAGGCATAGGATTTCCACAACAGTGCTTTCCGATGCTGAACGCACTCCTTCTGAACAGAGAACCAAATTTTTATCTGTGTCCCTAAGATACACAAGAATGAATAATGAATTATAAGAGTGAACTATTTTTTTGTTCTTTGCAAGTTTATGAGGTACACCTCCTTTTTACCTACACTTATATTATTACTGACTTTAGCATAGCCATTGCTGGACAATTTGTCAGCCTGTCTCTGCTCCAACCATCAGTGGAAAGAAAGCATTTTTTGAGTGGTGGACCATTCTCTTGAACTATTGTATTTTTACATGTAGTAGACACTTGCTGTTGGGTGTGGGCCAAAAACCAGAGTTTTAGTTTTTTTTTTTTTCCATATGCAATTTGTGTTAGTCATCCTTTAATCTTTCATCCGTAGTCATCAACAGGACCACTATTAGTTGTATATTCTGGATAAATGGCAGACTGTTCTCACCTAGCAATGATATTAATGTTTGTGTATAAATCCCAGAAACACTGTTGGTCCTGATATGCTCATACCAGCACTAACTTGCCATTATCAAGTCAGTGTCACTGCTGTACTCAACATGGTGCATAACCAAAATGTCCCAATGATAGATGGCATAGAGAGGGGCTTGTGCAGCAACAGATGGGCTAAAGTCAACAACTGTAAACAAACAGTGTACATTTATGTGGCACATTTGTCAGATAAAATGGCCAGTGACTGCAAGCATAAATACCTAATTAACTGGCAATTCAAGGCATAGGTGGCTAATGTAACTATCAAAAAATTATGCATCTGATCCATATGTGGACTAAAGCCATGTTTTTGTTTTCGACCTGTTTTGTGCTCATGTCCTGAGTGTCCTGTGACCTCAGTTTGGTTCCACAAGAGCGAAGAGTATGACTAATGTCCTAACCCTGTGTCAAAAAGCCATCTCTTCCTCTGCCTGCACAGCTCTGGCTCAGGGCTTAGGTTACAGCAGCCAAACACTTACTGGCCCTCATTTAGGAACTGAGTGCCCACTATGATTGTTCTCGGGCTTTGGTGGAATCTGGCGCACGGTGATGAGGTCAACAGACTAGGACCTTGTCACATGAAGGTCAGCGAGGATTGTATGTCTTGGCGGTTGCAGGGCGGGTAAGAGAGAGAGAGAGAAAGAGACAGAGGGTCTATTGGTATCCATACGGCTTGCTGTTTTAGTCACAATCTTATGTTTGACCTGTGTGATTATGTTTTGCTTAATATCCCTTAAGGTAAACAAAGATGTTATAGGATATGTAAGTAATCCAAGAACACTAAAGTGCATTCGTGACAAAGAAACAGTGCCTATGTATTATTCTCTAATATTAAGAGTAAGAACTGTACGTTTTTACGAATTCCACATCACCTCTAAACGTACATGTGAGGAATACATGTATTTCTCATGGGTACTTCATTGGCAATTCACATGTAATGTAGTCATTTTTATAGAGCTTTTCATACATGTATCTCTGTTAAAGTATAATAAACCTGAAAATTGTAATTTCGAGTTATTTCTTGCAAGCAGATCATCCTTGAATTAATTATCAGTGGCCCCAGTAGAAGTTCTTCTCTATAAAAGTTAAATAAATTAATAATTAAAGAAATAAAGTATGTTTGATTTCAAGGTTTGGTTTAGAGGACTGATTCATTGAGGATATAAATCATTCAAGTGCTGCTCGTTGTCAGAAGTTCTAAATTAGAAATTATTTACTAGTAATGGACAATAAATTGTTGTAGTTTTTCTGAAGGTATGAGTCTCATCGTATGCCTCAAACAAACAGAGATTATGCAACATACAAACAGTGTAAAACATGCTAATGATATCCTGTTTAGGTGTGTGGCTAAAATTGAAAGAAAATGCAGCAGTCTGTCACCTCCCTCCAGCTCAAGCACAATATAGAGTTCAGTTTGTGGTTGAAGGAGGAGACATAATATAACATTTAGCCTACCATAAATGCTAGCCTCTTGGACGTGCTTCTGTTTCCTCTCACATTCTGTAAGACTCAAACCCTCTCAACTAGCTGCATCAGACTATATCCTGGTCTTGTAGCCTGCATACAAATCCCTCAGGACAAGTCATAAGACTCCACAGTTTCTTGGCTAATCCTGAATGACTTGTAATGTTTACCAGACATCAGCAGTGCCTGACAATCATAGGTGGAATCATAAGTGTCTTGGGCACACATATGAGACATATGATTGTAACAATTTGGACATAAACCAAAGAGATTTAAGAAGCCACTTTGTGTTAACACATACAAACCTTTATCATATTTGGTTAAGAAAACAATATTGACACTTCTGTATACTGACCAGATTTACTTATACTGTTAACATATATAGCATACATCATATGTGATGTAAACCACTTGAACTGTAAATTACATTGCAGTTCACATTTTTGCTACACTGTCCACAACCACCATATATATACTTTAGCTCCAGCTATAGAATAAATGGGATACTCTGTTGGCAGTAAATGGAAACTATTGCATTGGTGCTTCTAAAGGTGAGAGAGAGAGAGATAATTTTACAAAGAGGGGGCAAGTGTCTCACCTCTATCTTTATTTGCCCCAAAACAGCACCTAATATCTTCATCATTGTTTGAAGGATTCCCATGAAAGGTCGTAGGGACCGTGTGTTGTTGTTAATGAGATATAATGGATGTAAGTCAAGCATCATTAATTCCTCTCTCAAAGCCACTCTCCTCACTCACTCTGACAGGTACCTCTTATAGCCACAGGCGCTTCAAGCAACCTGAGAGGAAGATGGAGCAGGGGTGGGGACAAAGACTGAGGCATTCAATGCCTGAATGTATCGCTATACCTGAGATTTAGCATGTTTCAATTATTTACACCACACTTGATCCACGCTGCAGGCCAAAATCACACCACTAAACCCGTCCTAGGTAATTAAAACGTCTTCAGAATGTGATATATTTAGCGTGTACGTACAGTATTCTTAAAAAACTGAAAAGTAACTGTTTTACACAGTTTTTCCACTGACTGGCAGCTGATGTTAATATTGTGCACGTTTCATGATGAATGGACCAATAGAAACAGACCAAAATGACTTTTATCTTGTAATAGAGGTTTTGTCCGCCTCCTATACCCTTAAAAATAAAGGTGCCAAAAAGGGTTCTTCATCCACATTAAAAAAAACATTCTGAAGAAGATGGTTCTTAAATGAATAAAAACGATGGTTATTATAGGAATAAAAAGCAGATGTGGTATATTCCTTAGTTATATTCCTTAGAAGTGATCCCATAGAAGAGCCTTTCTTAATTCTCTTATGTTTTGAATGGGTGTTTCTCTAAAGAAGAACCTTTCAGAAGTTCACATTAAAATAATACATTAAAATAAAAATTTTGTTTTACTGTAACAATCCTGATGACCCAGTTAAAACCCATTAGTAAAGATGAGGGGTATTGATGAAGCATCACTCATGACACCATGATGTGCTCTGTAATGGAGAGGCTGGTTAAAGACAGAGATAAACCGGCTGAAAGATGGGATCAGACAGCAAATTACCGCTTAATTAGGCAGATGGAGAATCCTTAGGGAATAAGCAGTTTTTTGTTGACTTATTGACCTTTCCTTATCAAATGATCAGCCCATCCAGAAAAGGCTAAAAAAACGACTTAAAACCCAGTGGATTAACAGTCAACACTTCACGGCCTTTTTTGTTGCTCGAGACAGAGAATATAACAGCACACAAAAAAGGTTGCACATATTTTCTAGGATCAACAAGCAGACTGAAAAAAAGGTCATAAAGGGAGACCACTCTGAACTTGCACAAAAGAAAATCTATTCATGCAGGCCAAAAAATGACAGAGCTGTGGCAGAGCTGTGAAAGAAATCTTGGTCTAAAATAGCTTCTCTGGAGGAGTAGGAAAGGGCGGTGTGGGCTGATGTGGCATGCATGCAGACGCGCGCGGTGAGCTCATGTCCGAACAGGTTGCATGGCCAGTGGACACCTGCTGGGCTCTCTCCCATCTGCACCAGATTAGCCTTTCCTTCCACTAGAGCAGAGCCATTCCAGCCCCAAATAGTGCTATCACTTCCGCTAGAGCTGAGAGATTGCCTATCGACCAGGCCTGACCTCACATCTTTATACATATAGATATATGCAACGTGAGTCAATTGCAGATCTCACACTCAGGCTCAGACACACACACACACACACACACACACACACACACGCGCGCACACACACACACACACACACACACACACACACACACA
>JBBIGA010000040.1:5358691-5377918 GCA_037576975.1 Alestes dentex
GGGTAGTTTGTGTTGTGATTATGATTTAAAAAGAGTAAACACAATTGTTTGACAATAAATGGCTTCAGCCAACCACTTACCATGAGTGAAAGAAAAGTTATCACTCATACTCTCTGAAAAATGGTTAAGAAATCATAAATACTGCCAGGGTATGTAAACTTATGAGCACAACTGTATGTAGTTATCAGTAGAGAACTGTGCCTATTAAGGATAGGCCTTCTCTTTAGGCCATAAATGTCAAAACTCAATAATGCTAAAACAATAATGTTAATTTCTACTAGTGCCCGTACGTGTACCAGCAGCTATATTTGCTTCACCAATAACTGAGGCTCGTAAAAACATTTGTAATTTTTAATGATTTTTATTAATGTTTAAAAATTAATTTTTAACTGAAGGTGGCTCATGTTATAAATGCATCATCTAGGCTGCTGCTCATAATCATCTGCGTCAGTCAGTGATATATCTAGGACTTCCTGAAGGCGTAGCGAGACGTTTTTCTCTCCAACTTTATCACATCCATTAATCCAGTGAGAAACTGCAGAACACACTACATCATCAAAGCACCGATCATAGTGCAGAGCAGATGTAGTTTTCTATGCTCAGTTAAAGTTAGTAATAGTTTTCTGTTATTTTGAATTTCTCTACTTTCAATGAGCTACTACAGCACAGTCCAGTTTGGTAACATTAAAAGCACACTATATGCTATACAAGTAATCTTAATGCTTCAGCATACTGAGACATTTTGGACAACGCCATACTTTCAGCTTTGTGGACACAGTTTGGAGAAGAACCTTTTCTGTTCCAGAATGACTGTGCCTTAGCTCCATAAAGACATGGTGGGATGAGTTTGGTGTGGAAGAACTTGACTGGCCCACACCGATCCCTGACCTCAACCCCATCCGACACCTTTGGGATTAACTGGAACAGAGATTGTGAGCCAGGCCTTCTCATCCAATATTAGTGTCTGACCTCATAAATGCTTTACAGAATGCATGGGCACAAATTTCCCACAGAACTCTTCCAAGAAGAATGGAAGCTATTATGGCTGGAAAGGGGGAAGCAACTCCATATTAAAGTCTATGTATTTAAATGCAATGTCATTTTAGTCCCTATTGGTGTAATGGTCAGGCATCCCAATACTTTTTTTGTCTATATAGTGTAGCTCAAGCTCAGTGTAAATGAATCTAAACTTTAAAGTCATTAGCTTGAGTGGCATTTTTGCCAGCATTCTGTAAAGCTTGGCCAACTTTGTTACATTTGTTACAAAATAACACATTTGTGGGTGCAGCATGGATAGGTCAGCAGGGTTTAAAATATGGTTTACTATAAAACATTAGCTGCAATTATAGAATACGTAATTACAGAGAATATTACAGATTTTCTGCAGTAAATGTAAGCAATTCTTCAGAATCTGAACACAGTTTGCTACAATTTCACATTTTCTAGAATAGGACTTTTTCCAGTGCTGTATAAATCTTGTTAGACATTTCAACAGTTGGTTTTTAACAGCTGGTGGGGCTTTTTTGGTTTTATAATGCAAAATCAATGTTCCAGGATGAGTAATGGGATCTGCTCCTGTGTATGACATACATTTCTCTTCAAGGCCCTGGAAATACCTTGACTGATCTTGGTAACTATTAGTCTTTTTACACTATAAATATCTTTCTAACCAATGGGTAATCTTATGTCAAAAGCCCAAAAGATAAAACAAAATTAAAATTCATAATCAGTTCACCAAAGTGGATCAATTTGACTGATTGTTTCCAAACAAACCAACACTCTACCTCAAGGACGTTCATCCGTATGGGGTTAATGAACGGCCATTAGGTGATCTAATCCCATAGCTCTTTAGGAAGGGTGCAATGTTTATTATTTCTATCCCATCCCAAGTCCATATACTGGTAGCTGGATCTCACAGGGGAGGCGTTCAAGCTCCATGACATTGCTCCATTCCTTCATGAACTTAGTGAATCTGACACATATGTCGCCTGTGTCTGGTTCTCTCAGCAGGTAAGGCTCACCTTTCCCTCCCACCGCCTGCTCTCCAGCAGCTGGAGCAGGGCCTGAGGACAGGCCCTATCAATGGAGGCTTTCTCTAGGGCCATCTGGCTCCTTCTGCTGCCCAGCTCAATACAGCCCTAACTGCAGTCATCAAACACATACACACAAACACACACACACACACACACTCACTCACTCACACACGTACTCACTGCCTGAGGACCGAAAGAAGAACATCTCATATTCATCTTAAGCACCATCTCTACACTAAGACATACTGTAAAGAAAAAGAGGCTGAAATGCATTGAACAGCAATAGCTATTCAAGGATATTCTAGCTTTTTGAAATGTTCTTGCCAACTTATACAGTTATGGTAATGTGAAAATCAATTTACCTATATATAGTATTTTGCCGATACCTCAAATGCATTCAGCTGATCAGCCAAAACATTTCACAAGTCCGAACTTTACTTAATTAGTTTTGTACTGAATTTATGAGGCTAAAGTTGCTGGAAAGTAATGAAAGGTTATTGGCCAACACTGTGAAAAGTGCATGTCTGAGTCATCAAACATATTTGCATCAAACCACAACAAGTTGTTAAGTAATCTGTCTGATTTCTGACACTATATGACACCATTGTCTACAGAAATGGACAAAAGGACATCAAACTGTGGTAGCATAGTAGCTGTCATAGTGAAGCCCAGCTTTTGGCTGCGCCTTGGTCCATTTTTACTGTAAACGCCTTGAATAGCCAGGCACCAGGTTTCCATTCATCACGCCGGTGCAAACTGAAGTGAAGCTTAAACACATTAAATGTGTCTTGGCTGATCGAGTGACAAAATTTGAGGTATGGGGACATTTGCACTATACTAAGTTGTGCCCATAAGTTTTCATTACATATTAGCCACATAAGCCATGACATACATTTCAGCAAACATGTCTTGGCTGATCAACAACATCTGGAACTGTGTAAATGTGATGTCCTGCCGATTTATTCCCTTAAGAATATGTGGATTATACCTCTAAGTTATTATTATGGTTAATTTTCAAACCAAGCAGATAGACTGTCTTCACTGACACTCTTATAAAAGACTCATGAGAATGTAGTACACACACACACACACACACACACACACACAAAACCAACTCCCACACTCATATAGTCCAAAAAAAAAAAAAAAAGAAAGACAGCCAAGGGAGCTGTGGGGGAGCCAGTCCAACACTGGTGACAAAAATGATCCCCCTTCAAGTTGACGAGTGCCCCCGTGGCTCTCCCCCCTCTCCTCTCTCCCCATGCACTCGTTAAAAGGCATCTGTCATTACGGCCCCGCTGAGGGGCAGACAAGTCCACTCCACTTTCAGGGCCCGCCGCGAAAATCTCCGGCTTCCCCACGGCTGAGCGGCGCTTGAAGTCGCTAAATGACAGGGTAGAGCCCTGCTCGGCCGCCTAGCATCCAGGGATACGCGCTCCGGTAACCCTACAATTAAGTCTCTACTACGGGGGGAGCTGGTGGAGGGGGGGTTATGAGCAGAGGGGGTGGGGTGGAACAACACGGAGAGAAAATAAATCAAATGAAAAATTTAAGTGTGAAAATGAAGCTGTCACCTAAGTGTCACCGAAAACGACATGGACGGAAAAGAGAGAGTGGTGTGGGGGGGGGGGATAACGGTAATTTGCCGTATCCTCTGCACCTAACCTCCCCCAACACCCCTATTTCCCTTTCTTCTTCTGAAGTGTCTTTTCACAGGTGACTGTTTGGACAAATAAGTGCATTTTACATCTAGACCAAGACGTTTGGTGAATGTTGACACTGCGGCGGTTTAGGAGGAAGGTGCTTGAGAGTCATTTACCAAAGGTGTGTGAATAGATAGTGAACGGACGAGCTAAGTGCCTCTAAGTGTTGTGTTGAGTTGAAGGGCCGGAGAAAGGCCCCACTGAGTGAAGCGGAATCCTCTGCCCTGGACCTCCCCAAAAAGTGACAATGTGTCATTTAAGTATTTATCCATATGTAATTTGTATTATTTAAGTATCTCATATAATAATACTGTAATAAGACTGTCCCTTTTTATCGTGTGTGTGCATGTGTATATGTATACACATACGTAGCAATAATCTGTCGTATACGTACATCAGAATGTCAAAATTTCACAATAAATGGACCAACAGAAGCAGTCTAATGCTAAAGTATTTGCATTAAGTGTTATGTTTGTTCCATTGCCATGGATGATAGTTTGAAAGTGTTTTTATATACATATAAAAGCATAATCATAATAACGTACAGTCTTAAGTGGCTTATTGCTTTTAGAAAACTGGGGACAACATAAAATATGACAAAATACACAATTCTTGCATAATATTTGCAAAATATTTGCACTACGCAATTTTCCCATTAAGAAATGTAGTTTGTTTAGTGTATGCAATTGTTGCCATGGACTGCTGAAAGCAAACAAAAATCTTCAGTTGCCCATAAGAGTGTGTTGCAGTCATAAATGCTTTCTTATATTAACACATCTTATGTTAACATCTAACAGTGTCATACATCCCTTTTCACACACTGAGGCTAACTCATATATTCTTCCTATACTTCCTACATAGTGCAAGACATAGGAATTAAAATATTGGCTCCTACACCCAAATGGTGCAGTAACAAATAGCTGTGTGTACTATTTTGGTGTAGAAGTCAACATTTCATGACTTACATAACGCATTAAATAAGCAGTGTGTACCCATTTGAAATTAATGAAGGCAACTCAAGGCAGATCTAAGACACATGTGTTTGAAATGCGTAAGTGACGTACTTTTTGCTTTCTTATATCGCAGGTTTACAGTGAATCATATAGTAGGTCTATGATAATAATGCAAGCAGCCTGACAGTTAAAGATCCAATTCCCAGGTTTCCCAGAATTACCAGCATTAATGCAGAATTCTGTTCATGCATGTGCAAATATCATGTATTTAAGTAAATTTGTTTATTTATTTATTTATGTATGTGTAATGCACATTTGGTTACAGTCATTTTGTTGGTCTTGACACTGCATTTTTTATTTTTGTCCTGAAAATGACTGACACAGACACACATAGTCACACACAAACACACACACAAGTAAATCATGAGTTATCAGGCCCGTGTATGCACCAGTATCTGTATAAGGTAATACCTTTCTCACATACAAAATACACCCATCAATTAGTACAAAAGAAGTATTAGTTATAAAAAATGACACAAAATTAATAATTACATAATCAAAATGTAATTTAAAGGCACTGTGGTTTTTTTTTTTAATCATTTGGCTTAAAAGAATAAAAAGTTTCACTTTGAAATGTCCAAAAAACAAACGGGATGATGAAAGTTTAGGCTGCAGTTATACTACATATCATGTCTCATTACTCTCTCTCACTACGAAGGAACAGCATGTGCCAAGCAACAAATGTTTAGCGCTGGGAAACCGACCGAGACAGACAGAGAGAGAGAGAGGGAGGGAGAGAAGAAGAGAGAGGGAGTGAGAGAGAGAGAGAGAGAGAGAAAGAGAGAAGGAGTGAGGCAGGCTGGCAGGCTAGTAAGGTAAATGTACTTTATTTAATTGCTCTCTTGGTGGCTTGAGAGGACTCTTTTCAGTCTCCTTTGTGACTGCACTGCAGGGTACTGGTAATGGAACAGGTAGAAAAGGCATTTATCAAATTTGCTTTTATTAGAGGGAGAATTTTAATAGAAGTAAAGGTAGACCTGCTGGGGAGAAAAACTGCCACTCTCTCGTATTCTCCAGGACCAATCTTAGCAAATTAGGGCCTGCCAATGTCCACTGCAGACTCAAAGGGCTTAGCGGTTGACAGCCATCATCACAATACCGGAAAATCTAGAGGCGGATGAAGACCTCTCATTCGTAGAGAGGTGAATTCGATTTGGTCGCGCTCAAACAGCAAAGCAAATAAACCAATAAGCCGCAGCGCAAAGCACTAGCGGAATGACAGGCCGGCTGACAGGTAGATAGAGGCTTTGCTTAGGCCAGGGGACTGACAGTATGACGGGACAACAAGCACTAAGATTCAATTCTCTCAACCCATCATCGATATGAAAACACCATGACAAACATGACACACTTCCTCCTTTCGCCTCTTAGAAGTAAGGATCCAGCGCTCCATCTGTGAAAAAAGTGCCTGTCATAATCAATGCTAGCCACTGCTAGTTATGTCTTTACTTTGTTTATATAATGAGGAAAGGCGTAGAAAATAACCCCGAGAGAGGAGATGATAATCTCCTGGGAAATCAGCAGGAAGAGTGTTCCTCACATTTTTCAATTTCTACCTGCTACACGCAGCCCAAGCCAGAGTGGATATGCTTGGCAATTTGCCAATCAGTGTGTTGTGTTGCACAGGCGGAGACTGTCACCGCTCTGTTAGTCACTAACACTGTCAAAGAGCCAAAAAACAACTGCCGCTGTAAATGTGTGCACTCAAGCACACATGCACACATGCGTAGCTCTAGCTCTATCATGTCCTTGTCAGTTTTTTTTTTGTGTGTAAAGACTAGCATCGCTATTAAAAAACACCTGTTTCGGATATTTAAAAAATGCACCTTTGTGCATTTGTAGTTTAAATAAAAAGTGTGCTTGAAAAATGCATCTTTTTATTTGTTATGAAAATTGATGAAAGCAATTTTCATAACAAATAAAAACAAACTCAAATAAAAAAGATGGACCTCATTTGCTTGTCTACTTTTGCTCCACATTTAACCTTCCTAAGGAGAGAAATACAATGTAGTATTCACGACAGGCTTTTTTCTATAGGTTTTGTTATGGGTGTATGATATGGGGTGATACATAAGTCCCTTATGAATTGTATATATTCTCAGATATATAAAATAACGTCCATATCTATTATACATATTGTTCCCTGCTTGAACAAGACTTTGCAATCCAAAATTAAGTAAATATACAACATTTTATTTTTTTTGGACATTTGTCATGATGTTTTGACAAAAAAAAAAAAAATATATAAAAACCCAAAAATGGAGACAAAAGATTTAGCTCCGGCACTAACTATATTGATAGCATGTCGCGTGTTTTTTATATATGTGTAAGTGTCAATACATAATGACAATATGCCCCATATGCATTATATATGTCCTAATAAATGTCCCGTTTGTATTATATAAATATACCTACATACAGGTAATATATTATGTATGTGTACATACAGAAGCTTCCATAGATATATGTTCTGTATGCATTACTTACACATGACCACCTATCTATGTATACACACACACACACACACACACACAAACACACAGTGTGGGTCTTGTGGCCGTAAAGGTCCCTCCTCCAGAGAGTGAAGCTAATCTGATAATGTGAGGGAGGACACTGAAGAAAAGACTGGCAGCCAGGCTCTGCTGAACTACTGAAAGAAGTACACACTATAAACCTGGAGGCCATGTGAAGCCTTCAAAAAGTTCAGCTACAACAGAGATCTTATTCAGATGTCACTGCAAATAAACTGCACATCTAGTTTGGATGTCACTTTCAGCAAAGACTGTTTTCTCTCAAAGATCTGGCTGCATATTTTCATATAACACTGTAGGTTAAGGCTCTTGACCCTGCACACTTTTTCTCCCTCACCTTTTGTTTTCCCCTGCAGTCTTCTCACTTGTTTACAATCTCCTCTCTCTTTATATGCTGTTTCTGCTACTATGCATTTGAATAAGTGTCGGCTGATGTGTGAATTCTGTAGATTCAATGTCTTTACGTGAGCTGATGAAAAAGCAACTTGCCGAGTGTCTGAAAGAGGCTTCACTTTACCCAAGGACGCCCCCACTTCCAGACAGGTCTCGCTTCAACTAGATCCAGTGTGGTGCCAGATTCTGTAGTCATCCATGAAGAACATCATATCCATGATAAAGCATACAAAGCAATCATTAAAAATGGACTAAACAAGGCTACAACTAGTGCAGTGGTCTTGCAGCATAGAGGCCCGCTAACCCTCTGCTTCAGCCCTGATATTTGTGAGCCATAGAGGGCCTAACAATTCCCTCATCACTATAATTAATCGCTCTCATTAAAATGACAATCCCTTCAAATTGCTGTTGCTTCAATGCTTAGACACACACTACGGCCTGAAAAGAGAGACATTTCTAAAGCCAATTCATTGAAGGTGCTGCGCTGCTGCTACAAGGAAAAACGTAATTAATGTTTTTGTTTGGGCATAGAACAGTTTGACGCTTCCCTGTTACCTTGATGCGTTAATGTCTCCGTGCTTATTTAAATTTTTTATTTATTTATTTTTTGATAGACGATACATTGTGTCTCTTGTTTTGTTTTGATTACACCGCATGCAATATTCAAGCGACAGGGGCGAATTTCACTTTCTTTTATTTTTGTCATTGGGGAGAAAGACCAGGGTGATTATTTCACAGACAAATAGAATGTTAAAAGCAGAGGGGGAGAAAAACATTTTGTGCAGTGGGTTCAAGGTAGACAACACAATGTAGATGTGTCTGCAACAGGATGAGCCGGATCACCTAAAACAAAGACCGCCATATTAACATGTTCATTTACAGAATGATGAAAGGCTAAGCTCTCGTTAATGTGATTGTCATACAGCTATCAATACAACAACAATCGCTAAAAAGCCTTGTCGTCTTTCCATGTTTATGGATGACAAATGCACTGTGCGACTAACACAAAAGATGCACTTTCTAGGAATTAAAAAGGCTTGGCCTTAGATTTACCTGCAGTGCATTTACTTTAACGGCAGAAAGGGCATGAAAACAAAACAATTTTCCTTGATTTTATGGAAATAATTTTAATGGAGTATGTAAACACTTTTTAAATATACTGTCCCACTCCATGTGGTCCATAGTCCAGTGGCAAAATAGTTCATTCTGAATTCATGGCTAATGTCCTATTAGAAAAATCAACATATTTACATACATCAGCCTATTCAACCCACAGCAGTTTAGCCAAACCCATTTACACAGAAGTTATAAGAAGTGTTTCAGTCCACTCCGCTTTTTGAGCGAGCCACGATATAGGCGAACCTGTTCATACTAATGCCTCATGAGCAATAATAACATAATAAAGGGATAATAATGGTCTTTTCACCTATTATTATTATAATAAATAATAATTATTATTATTGTGATATTATTTTAAGTATTATCGTAGGTATTATACACTAAAGACTAAAAATTATGTAACTATAAGAAAAATATGTGAGCTATGTAGTTATGAGAGCAAGGAACTGACATATGCTCTGCTCAGATGTGCTGTTTTGCAGCAGTTTTTGTCAAAATACCGATAATATTCGCACTGAAACGCTACAAAGCATTACTGCTACTTAACTATTTCCAGTTTCAAATGCTACCCTATGGTGTTATTGTAGGCAAAGGGAAATGACATTAAGTTTAAGAATTAGTGTCAATAACAGAACCAACAAACCACATGCTAGCAGTGTGATGTTTCATGTGCATAGAACATAGATATGATTCATTTACATTTACATGTGGCACAAGCTCTTATCCAGATTGATGCAGATGGTTTCAAAATACTTTCTCTAAACTTTGCGTAATGAATTTCTCATTAAGCTTCTTCAGCTGTGTAGCAGTAGCTATAAAAGAGCATTTGCTGGCAGAGCATTGACAGGTTAGTTGAAGTATGACCCTCATATTGGTATCCGAGAGCTAAATACTTAAGCATAAAGACTGGAGTCATTTTAACTTTAGCTAGGGTCAAATATAAAAAAATATGGAGAAAGTTCTGCCGAAACAGTTGCTGTCAAACAATCATCCTCAAAAATGTGCTTTGGATCTGAGCTCAAGCATTAAGCCGAGTATTACACCTCACTCCTCAAGCTTCTCAGAAAAAGACCCTCAGCTCCAGGATCCAGTTCTCTAGGCCCTGCTGCCTGGCTTTGTCCAACACTCCACACAACAATTCAACTGTCAATCTCTCCTCACAAACATTACAGCTACATGGGCTTAGAGACAACAATACATAATCTTTTTTGATATCTCATGACATACATGCCTTGAAATGTCCATTCTCACATTTTGTTCAGTTATGTATCAACAAGCAGAGATACAAGCAGAGAAATTCAGTCAAAAGTGCAGATTCTAAATATTTTATCCATACCAACTGTCTATGTATGTACAAGGAGACATGTTACTATAATACAAGTTTTTCTTTCTTTTATTTGGTTTACTTAAATTTTCTGATTCTTTTACTGCTTTCATTTATTATTATTTCTTGTAATGTTTTGCATGTCTGTAAAGGACTTTCAGTTGACCACTATTTGTGAAAAGTGCTTCAGAAATTATGTTGCCTTACCTTGCCAGGAACGGTACAGTCTTGTTTTTGCAGAAAAAAAAAGCTTGTGTTGCTGTGTTTTTAATCTAAAAAATAAAATAAAAAAGTCAAAAGTGAATTTCTTTCATTGCACACAGTCACATACAAAGGTTTAAACAGCTACAGTATTAAAAACTCATGTTTTGTTGATTTTGGAAACATCACAATCTACATGGAACCAATGTGAATATTCAGTATGCAATTTCAATTGTGTTTAGCATATTTTAAAATATAAAATACAAATTGGTATGCAAATATGTCGGTTTATTTTGTTCACAATATGCTAATTTCAGCACATAGACAGTAATTTTGCATGTAAATGTGGAGAGTTGTGTTGTCTACATAGGGTGTGCAGTTTATTTTCACTACACATTCTTAAATAATCAACAGAACATGAATTCTCAGCCCAGATACCCAAACGTTTGCATATGACAGTAACTAACAATGCAGTTAACTAATTAAGTGAGTAAGCAAGCTGTGTTTAAATAACTATGTAGAACAAACTGACAAATAACAAGCTTGGAAGTGATCCCAGACTTCCCAGTAAGCCCTGCTGGAAACTATTAGAAGGGATGCAACATCCCAACCTCCAGGCACAGTGCCACTGAGGTAACCTTTAACCTGACTGGACTTCCACTGCATTGTCCAGTGCATATTCCTTTCAGTCTCCATGCAAGACCCTATAGGGGACACAGTGGGGCTGGAACACAGAGGCTTTGTGGGCCAAGGGGTGGAACTGGGGCAGGAATGAGGGACAAGGGTAGGAGCCCCTGGTTCCTCCACAGGTGTGTGTGTGTGTGCGCGTGTGTGTGTATCTGAAAGGGAGAGGCTTCTAATCTGTGCTGATAATCTGCGATTCGCATCTTGCTTAATAGCGCCTCATCCGTCACACGCTCGTTCAAGTGGGGCAGGCCTGTCAGAGAGAGGGAGAGAGAGCCAGGAGAGGGGGGAGAAGGAAACTTAAACCAGTAATTAGGCTCTGCTCATCTGTGGAGGAGAGTGTGCTTCATTTCCTTACTGTGTTAACCTAAGAGCACGCTCTGCATTCCCACTGAATGATAGGCTATGCCAGCGCCATTCATTAGTATGGACACACATTTGTTTTCTAAACACATCAAGGTTTGGCAGAAAGGACCAGGTTTTACAAGCAAAGAAAACATCACTGTCACACAAGAACCACGTAACTCTCTGTTTTTTACGCCACTTTACTGTAAAAGAAAATTTGGGGATACACATTGTCAATCCTATCGGTATCGGCAGGTAATAGGTTTAAAATGGACATTAGTTTGGATTAGACTGATATTACATATCAGATATTGGCAACAGTCCAACATGTGATTGTAATGTACAAAGCACATTAGATCTTGGCCCTACATTCTCAGAAAAAGGTCCTAAATTGTACTTTTTTGAGTACAAATGCTGATGCTGAGGTGATAGTGGCTGGGTTACATTTTCAATATTTTTTGTTAGGGAACAAATTTATATCATGACCCACAGTAATCCATTAATTGATTTATTTAATTCTGAAATATTGCCCACTGGGCAACAGAATGTAAAGTAATTCATTTAAGGCCCACACTATACTTAAAGACTACGTAGTACTTTCTGTGCCTTTGGGAACAACAATGAATCCATGCAGTACATTTTTTGGACAATCTGTGTGTGACCCCAGACAGTGTTTAAGGCTGATAGGTAGACAAAGCGTGCCTGCCTGTAGCAAAACGTAGCGTTTATATCCTTTCTGCCTCATCTAATGACCAAATCAAAACGATATTGAAACAACATCATTTAATTGGGTGTAATTGCTGTTAACGGGCCAAGGCCTAATTGGCAGTTAAATACTACTTTCAGCACAAAGACTGATGCCCCAAGAGGAGCCCCCCTTACACACACGCACACACATACGCACACACACACATGCGCACACACACATGCGCACACACACGCACACACACACACACACACACACACACACACATGCACAGCTTCCTATTTAGACACAAACGTACTCACGTGCAGCGTGCACAAAGGGATGAAAAGAAGCCATTTATTGGCTTCAGAATGAAAAACACAATTGCACGTCCAGGCCAAAGGACGGACACAGTTGCCATTTTAAAACACTTACATATTACATAAAAATTTTGAACAGAATGGCACAATACATTTTCAATGTGTGAAATTCAGAAAAACATATTTAGGCCACCAATTAACAAATCAGTGAGTGACAAACCTGGATTAATCTGAGCATAAACTAGGGTGCCTTTAGCACGTAAAATAAGTTCCTAGTCATCAGAACTAGTCAAACAAAATACAACTGAGGCAGAAGACTGAAAGGTGGGAGGAAAAAAAAACACTTTCACCTATTACAAAGATCAATTCATAAACATTATCATATAGCACAGGAATTACTGAAAGAAGAAAAATTCATAAGTTAAGGTTTTTTACCTTCATATCCACGCCACATACTGATATATGAGTAAAAAGGAGACATTTTTATGACTGGAATTTGGAACATGGGAGTTTTTGTTTGGAATATCCTTTGTTTTTGCTGGGGTTTTTTTACTTGACATTAAAATAAACAGAAAACTTGCACCTGTTGACACAGAATGGATGGTAAATGTAACTCCTTATGTAACTGTCATAACCGTCATGCAAATAATTATCCATGCATAGAAGTTATTGATTTTAAGTGTTATTTTTCAGAATGAATTTTTCAGGAACTGCTATGAAACATATGCAAGTTGAGGAGTTACATAAGAATGAGGAAGGCAAGTCCTTGGAGTAAAGCTATTTGTTTCTTATACAGTGCATCACACAGCAGAGTAATACTCTCATTAACCCTCTCTATAAGCATGCTGTATTCAGTCCCAGTGTGGCATAACACAGTGCAGCGTCAGTGCTAAAAAAAATGAAAGTGATGTCCCTGAGCCCCTACCAGTCATTCTAGCATCACTACAGCTGTGGGGGTTCAGGCCAACAGATGGGCGAAGTGTGACCCCCCCGGCCTCTATGAACCCCCACCATTCCACACACACGCACACACACTGTCCTTGTGCAATACACACACCCCACACTGACACTTTTACAAAGGACAGCTGCCCGTACCTGCCAACATTGAAGCCTGCCCTAATTACTTCCCAGTCATCAGTTACCCAATAGCCCCACAACAACAAAGAAAAGAGGAAGGGGTGACCATGAAGAGACTCATTGAGGGATCATAACTTCATAGTGTTTTCTAAAAGCACGCTCATTTGTCAGGGCTAACTAGCCACATCTCCACACCTCCTCTCTCTTTTCGCTTTCAGTGTCGCACGCCACCTTTCTTAACCTTCTGCTGAAGCCCCTTCTTCTTTTCTGATATTGTTCTCACACCCACAGAAAGATTCTAAGTGCTTCAGGTTTATAAACTAGAAGTCTGAACTCCACTAATCGACTCATAACAGGTTTGTATACCAAGGTTCATGAAAAACTATGCCCAGAAGGGAATCCTCAAGGTTTTTTAATCTGGAGAACCATATTTGTAATTGAAGTCTACAGTACCACTCTTACTTTTTAATTATATTTTGGTTGCAAACCATAGGGATATATTCTAAAACACCCATGTAGCTAAGCACATTTTCTAGTAAGGCCTGGTAAGGTTTTAATGCACTGGAAACGGTTTATATATTGGGAGTTTATTTGACAGACGAGGACAATGTGTCAAACTAATATTGATTAGGAATCGACAGAGGAATCAACCAATGAGTGGGACTACTTACATAAGGGATAACATCACTCTAGGCCCTAGTCCTAGATGTTACTGTAGATCTCAAATAAACTTTAATACTTCCTTACTACTTTAATACTTCCAAAAATCACAACCTCTAGAATTAATAATCTCTTCAAAGTAAAAAGGTCCAATTTTTGGAGCATGGGTGTGTCCGTTTAATAAACTCTGCCCTTCCTCAACCACTTTCCTCTGATAGAATACACCCAGATGCCTAATTTTGATAACTGACAGATAGGAAAAATTGTAACTGAAATGCTCCAAAGGAATACAGGGGCACAAAATATAATACACTATGTTGTTCAGCACTGTACTAAAGCCTTGGCTGAGATTTTAGCCAAATAAATCTGGCTTCTGTTTCATCAAAATAATTTTCTGTTGAATGTGCTTAGTTACCCCTCTCATGTTATTAACAAAGTACATTTTCAAAAATCCTCACATTTTTTGCGTTCTTTTAAGGGTAAACTGAAATTGGCTGGACTTGATTTAACTTGGAGTGCTTTATACTTTAAAAACATTTTGATATTTGCACTGTTGAATTTTTAAACAGGTTGTGTTCTGCTTTTTAAGATGTAGTTTTGCAGTTTAAGGCAAAAGGAAACACAAAATAAGAGAATAAAAGAGGTCGATACTGATCAAGGTTGGGATCAGCTCAGTCAATTTATTCAAAGGGGAATGCACAGACAATTTGCAAGATGTGTTTTTCAAAAAATAACCATTAGTTAATATATGAAGTCAATGAGAAGTAGTTGAATCTAATTAATTAAAATGAGCTGAAAACGAACAGAAAAAATTGAAACGACACCCTAAACTCTTAAAAGCAAAGGTGCTAAAAAGGGTTGGGGCTCCACTTTTGGTTCCCTAAAGATCCCTTCAATTAATGGCTCATCAAATAAGATGTATGAGTAGAAAGAAACAAGTTAAAGAACCTAGTTACTCTTTTAACCATATGTCCAAGACAAGCACAGAAATTAGGTGGGGCAGCTGGTGGCCTAGTGGTCATGCAATCAGAAGGCTGTGGGTTCAAATCCCAGGACTATTAGTGGTACCACTGAGGCACCCTTGAGCAAGCATGGTGGGTGCCCATAGCTTCACTTGGTGAATGAGTTAAATGCAGAGAAAGAATTTCACACTGTTCACACTGTGTGCTGTGCTGTGGTGTGTTCATATGTGACTATAAGGGGCCACTTTATTAGGACCCCAATCTAAATCACTAAACACTAACAAATCAGCAAATACAGTTTATCCTGATACTGAGGCTGCACCCTACTGAGAGTATAGTTTTGAGAAAGACTGAGAAAGTGTGGGAATGCATAGGGGGAGAGCCTAGAATGCACAGGGCGGAGGGAGGCTGGTGTCTGGAGGTGAACAGCTTTGCTCCCGCTGGGCCGGCGGAGGGTGCTCCAGCAGGACGGCTGATGGAACGTGGCCAAAGCAGCTGAGACAGCGAGCAGCAGGGCATGGAGACAGATATACAGGGATGCAGGGGGTTGTAACGGCACGAGTAGCTACCTTTTGTCCATGCGGGAGGTTGACAGTTTTAGGAAAATGGAAAACGCTGTCCAAATTCAAATCACAATAGAATTTCGTTTTGGCCAGCATTTGAGAAAACACGTTGAAGACACTGCAGATTGAGAGACACAATGGCCTTAGGACAAGTTGAAATGAGGACACTGTAGATGAGTTGTTCACAAGGAGTTTGCCCCCAGACCGAATTGGTTCTTTTGACCAAAGAAAAAGACCTTATATCTCTAAAAATAACATTGCACTTAAAGAATTTGACAAAGAATTCAATTCTGCTGTTACTCCTTCTTCAGCTTGGGTAATTCCATCAATTCTGAGAGTCATGCACCCACACCCAAACCTAAGCACTGATTTGTGCCACTACAGTTTTGGATGGAATTAATGAGCATAAGAGTGGTGAGATTAATATTTTGTATAAGACACTGCGTCTGTACACAAATAAAGAAAAATCTGCATCCCAAGCAATGTGGAGAGACTGAGGGGAAGAGAAGGTAAGAGAGATGCAAGAAAAGAGAGCACAAAGAGAAGCTGAGGAACAGATAGAAACAGAACAGCATAAGGAGATAGGCTGGGTGAGAAAGAGAGACAGACAGACAGACAGACAGACAGACAGCAGAGAGAGACACACAGACAGAGAGAGTCTGAGGAGGAGAGAAAGAAGAAGGTGGAGCTAGAGGTGGGGTGCTTGCTAATGACAGTAATGCCTATATGGGCTGTAAATAGGAGCACCAATCTATCAAAAGCTATTCTTCTCTGTGAAGGCTGTGAAATCACAGGCAGACCCTTTCTTAATTGAATTTCATGGCTCGCTTTTGTCATGTGCCACCACACCTTCTGTCCCACCAGTTCCACACAGAAACAAGGGCTAGAGACGGGTGGGAGAGGCTTTCTGTCTCCATATGTTTGCCAGTGCGTGTGTGTGTGTGTGTGTGTGTGTGTGTGTGTGTGTGTGTGTGTGTAGGTGTGTATATGTACGTGTGTGTGCCACTACATACATTGTCCATATAATACTAAGAAACATACATATACTATAAACACTTCAGACTATAAACAGTATTGTTGCTAGAAACTTTATATATCCAAAATGGTAACTTTATGGGGAAAGCAAAAAGAAGTTCTTAACCGTAATGTAAAATAATAAATAAAAGTAAAGTAAGATTTTTTATCATTTTCACAATAGACTGACTGACAAATGTTCAAATGTTCTAAAAATAAATAAATAATTAAAAAAAACAAATAGTACAGATATGAGATTTAATATGATAGTAATAAAGTACTCCACAGTCAGAATGCATATGGTGAGGCTGGCTCAGATCAAATCCAGTTAATCTAAATGCAAAGAGGGACAAATTCAGAACCAGCCGTGCATTCTCAGACCCCCTCAGAATGATGTTGCAGGGGTCAAAGTGCGAAACAGCACCATTCTCCTTCCTCCTGCACACTCCTGCCCCAGCGTCCGGACCTCCTCAAAAACTCCCTCCCCTATGCCAGATCAAGGGGCCGGATCCCATGAATTAATTACTGTCCCCCTACTCAGTGTGAATAGGGGGTCCTATTAGCTGGGTTATTAATGCTATGAAATGAGCAATAAAAGGGGCTTAGGACTGGGAGCAGGGGCAGCAGACTGCGGAGGTGGCACGCAGAGAGGTTTTTTTTGCGGGGGGGGGGGATGGATTTACGGAGACCGAGAGGCAAAACTTTTGTGGGCGCCGAGAGAAAGAGCAATGGAAAATACGGCCGTGCTAATCTTCCATCCATCTGGGCTTCATTAGCATTTAGCGCGCTTGCAGTTGCCAATCAAGCCTTAAAAGCGGCTTTCTCGCCTCCTTTCAGCAGCCCAATGTAAGCCCTGTTAGAATGACACGCAAAAGACTTGACAAAATATTTTTGGACAAGGGCTTTGTCACAGACCTCACTGGCCCCCCCTCCTAAACTTGGCCCGGGCACCAAAGCTCTCAATGGCCAAAAGAAAGTGGGGATACCACTCGCTTATTACAGCCTCAAAGCTTATTATCTCCCCCAAATAGTTAATAATTAGATTAAAACTTCAAATAAATTAAGTGGCGCAGTGAATGAAGGCAGCCAGGAGGAGTCTCCCTACTTGCAATCTGTCCCCCAGGCCTATCACAAGGATTCCTCCCGGTCCACACAATAGCGCCCAAGACACAGTTGGGGGAAGGAGAAAAAAAATTGCAGCCTTGTGCCCTTTCTTTCTTCTCCCAAGTGCTTTATGGGAATTCATGGCCTTTTGGAAGAATGGAGAAGACAGAGAAAAAGGCAAGGCAGTATAAAAAGAGTGTTTTGTGGTTAAACGACGCCACTAATGCCTATTAAAATTCTTTTTAATTGTCGATAATAGCAGTGATATACATTAATGTTTTCAAGAGGGAGGTGGCAAGGAACAATGCGCTCACTCGGGTAGACGGGAAGAGGGAGAGCAGACTAGAAATCTTGTTAGTGCACACTGACGGTACATCTGTTCCTCATAATATGTATTGTCATCAATTTAATTAGATGAAAATAAACAGATAATGTGTATTGTGTTGTATTAGAGTTCATATCATATAATGGTTTCCAGTCTCTTATTATACTGCCATAAGATGCCAATGTTGCCACAAGGCACTTTACATTTCTGCCTTGCTTGATCTGCCCCACTAAACTGTAAGTACTATTATTTTGACACTGAAGCACCTAGTAGCAACAACCTTGCAAGCTCACAAGCGAGGGTGGGCGTCATGTGCTGAAGTGTGTGGAGCATAAAGGTCAACCATGCTCTGCTTCATCACACTACAGTGTTGCAAACTGCCCCTGGACACAACATCAGTAAAAGAACTGTGAATCAGGAACTTTGTGGAATGGGTTTATGTGGCCAAGTAGCTGTGCAGAAGTTTAAGATCACTATGTGCAATGCCAAGTGTCGGCTGGAGTGGTGCAGAACACGCCATCACTGGACTCTGGAGCTCATTGGAGCAGTGGAAACAGGCTCTCTGGAATGATAAATCATGCTTAACTATCTGGCAGTCTTACCTACCAAACTCCACATTAATGTCCACAGTTTTGGAATAGAGATGTTCTATTCCAAAACTGTCTCACAAACTCATATTAAATCAGGTGCTGCATGCAATAAATGGCAAATTAATTAATTGGCTGATTAATGGCAAATTAATAAATGGTAAATTAATTAATTGGCTGATTAAGACGTGTTGTTGTCATGACATTTTCATGTACCAGTAATGCATTATTTCTTTTGGATATTTCATTTGAGATATAGAGTTGAACTTTTTCATGTTTTTAGTATAGCTTGGCTACATGATACTAAACCTTTTTTCTCATCTCAGATGTAGCGAGCCACATAAGGAGTAGCTGCAGTGTAGCGTGCGTGGGGAATGGAGTGGAAGGGGAATAGAGAGAAGAGAGAAATAGAGTCCTAGAAAATATAATAGAAGGGCACAGAATCCCCCAAGAAAAGAAAAGAGAGAGCAGCGATATTTACTTTTCTAGATGGTTTCGTTCTTCCCGAATGGGGCATTCGTAGCGGGGGGTGAGAGAGAGAGAGAGAGAGAGAGAGAGAGAGAGAGAGAGAGAGACAGAGAGAG